>VYZV01004303.1:1907-28167 GCA_013401275.1 Pandion haliaetus | reverse complement strand
AAAAAAAAAGTAGCCTTCAAAACAAATCCCTTGTTCCCATTTGGCTGACCTAAGACTGTGAGAGTGTTTGGCTAGCACAGCTAAGTCCAAAGCTGTTAGTTTGGCAAAGACAGTTTCTGAGCATGCTGGGATCAGCAGCAATTCCTCTGCAATTGCTCTTTCCAGTTCAGCAGGAGAGGACAAGGGAGTCAGTGGAAAGAAAGAGCTTGAGATGAAGAAACAGGCATGAGGGATACTGAGCAAGGCTTAGGGAAAAAAAAAAAAAAAAAAAAAAAAGAGGGGGGGGGGGGTGGGGAGACNCATAAGAGCGTGAGAGGGATAGTGAAGAACATTAAAGGTGTCTGGAAAACATTTTGTTTTAATTTCAAGGACTTAAATGTGTTTTAAGTGAAAGAGGAGGACATTTCAAAATGGGAAGGTGTAGGAAACACTGTCCAAATATTTTCTGGAGTGAAATAATTTTTGCTGCTCCTGTGTTTTCTGATAAGAAGATTTCATCAAAACTGATCCAATTTTGCGGCACACTTTGATGTCCCTGGATCCACAAAAAAAAGCGCTTCAGCTAAAAGTTGGTGTCATGCACTAACTATGCCCTCTTTATTCGAGGTGCTACACGTACTGCCCCAAAGAACTAGGCGTTTTCTTCTTTTGCGATTCTTCCCATTTGGCTGTGGAAAGATTTCAACATCTAATATCTAATGAATCTCCTGTTTCGTATCAACAAGGATTCATTATGGTGAGGCTCCAAAGCTACATGCTTTATCTGAACGTACAGTAATTACTGTAGCAAGTCTGCTGGTATTCACTTATCTTGTTTGTTAACGTAACTATTGATAGTGAAACAAACAACAGTCAGCCTTCCTAATGAACACAATCAATCACAGTACACACATGCCACAACCAAGGCCAAAATGTTAAGACATCCTGCAGAAAAGAAGCCTCCACCAGTGGCAGAGCAGAAATATTGGAGGAAAACACCAAAGCAAAACAAATATCAAATTGAAACCAACAACCGTAGATTGTTTTGCAAAATAAAAGGGCTGCTGTCTTTGTGACAGCTTACTGAGCTGTGTGCTTTAGGCAGAAAGCCAGGATGAAAGGGGGGCCGGGGAAATTGAACTCTCTAATGCTGCCTGCAATAAGCATCCTTCTCTGAGCACAGGAAACACCTTTCATTTCTCCATGTCATTTTTGTGTTCAATAGCTAAAAATATATTAGTGAAATAACTGAATTCATCGGAACAGAACATCGTGCCATGGCAGAAAGATGTGAGGGTATATACCATGTGGTGCTCTCTCCCTGCTTACCAGAGTCCTGTATTTCCTTCCAAAGTGTCTGCTACTGGTCTCTGTCAAAGGTTGAACACCTGAGATACTGAAAACCCTGCTCTGACCCAAGTATAGCTCTTATGTTCTTATGCATCGTCGATCGAAATAGGGATTGAAGTTAAACACACTGGCTGAAATTTCATCCTGGCGAAAAGAACTAGCAGACAGCCTATGCCCTGCTTGATTTCTCAAAACAGGCATTAACTGGAGGTTAAGCAGGGCAGAGGCACCGCATTGGTCCTCTGCTTCAACATGCTTTTCCTTTCAAGCCAGGAAAGGGAAGAATCTACTTCTCTCACCATTGCAACTTGCATACTCCTCGGAAGCGTCTGAGGAGGAGAGGGCATGACTGGCTTGTCAGGTCACCCAGACATCTGTAGCAGTTACACAGCATGTCGCAGAGCCCAATTCATTTCCAGCCCTGTTGATCCAAATTCTCAATTTCATTCTGCAAACTACCTAGCACTTCAAAGCTCAGAGTAATTCCTCCTCTCCTTAAGTGTCCTTAATTAAGTGTTGTTACTTATGTTTATAAATGCAGCCATAGAGCCCAATGCATTTCACATCATGTTGGTATCAGTAGCCCACATAAGCAACTTCTTCCCTTTTATCTTAGCAGCCATTCCACTACACAAAGCACTGCTGGTGGCTGTTGGTATAGACCTTCATGCCTGGCTGCAATATATCTGGCAGAGCACATGGGACTATGCGTACCTGAGCATGCAGGTGGGTTTGTTGGTAGCCAGACATGCTTCCACCACTTCTCTGCAGAAAGTCACTCAGAGACAGCCAAATGTCTACAGACAATAAGGATGCAGCTGCAAGATCTAACCTGAATCATGTGCAGGCAGGAGGATTTTGAGGTTTTGGAGATGAAAAGGATGCTAAGTACTGGGCTTTATGTCACCATGATCATAATATGAAACAGTCTATTGACTCTGTGTTCTTCTGCTCCATAAAATATTAATGTGTTATAGAAGGAAGGGAATGAGACTGCTGTCTTTGCAGACATGGATATTCAGAGTGAAGTACTAGTACACAGGCTGAAGCTTAGGGCATTATTCCATCCCTGCATTTACTAAAATGAGATAGCATCAATGAATCTTAAAAGCTTACCATACCCATTTAATTTAGCCAGTCCTAAAACATTAAATATAATTAAACAGTGAAAAATATATTAATGGCTTGAGACTTGCCAGGAAGTTCTGAGCAAAGACTGAAATTTTCATCTGTCACTCCAAACTTTATGCCATTCAGTAACAAAAATGAAAAATTGTGATATTCTACATTTAGGCATAAGAGTCCAGTCATTTCTTTTCTGATTAAACTACTTTTATTGGTTTTGCCCAAGGTCTCAACTTAATTTTAAAAAAGCTTTTAACATTCACATTGCTGGAATTTCAGAAAAGGAAAAGAATACATCATGCGCATGCATGCATGCATATGTATATATACTCACTTATTCATACATGCATAGAATAAAAATGTAATATATATATGAACTATATGAGTTTATATAGATAATCAATATGCATATTTGTACATATGTACATTCTGCATTTTCATTGTACATTTTCCTTTGGAAAGGAAAACTATGAATGATGGGTAGATACAGTTAGCTTTTGCTTTCTTTCACAGCACATATTTCTAAAGATTGTAGCCAGTTTTAATAACATCAGTATTATCTTAAGACCTAGAAATCATGGCCAAGGTCAGCAACGATGGGCAAATACAACGACACAGAAGCTATTTTATCCCTCAGAAAAGGTGTTTATTGCACCTAGGCCTGTACTTGTGTGACCTCGAGTTTGATTCTTCCATCCCCAATCCAGCACTATGATCCTTGTCTATGCAGGTCTCTGGAGGACAATAACAGCCCAGTGCATTTACTAGATAACCTAATGGTCTCTTCTACCTTAAGAATTTCCTATGCCAGTAAAATAGAACACATTATTGTTGGTTGTGTTGGTACCTAGAAACTTGAGTCAAGAGATAAAAGCCCCACTGTGCTAGGATCAACCTACACAAAGACATCATATCCAAACTGAAGAGTTTATAACCTAGGTACATGTTTTCAATATCAACTGTCCTATCAGGTCAAAGCAGTTGGATGGAAAGCCAGCCTATTTCATGTGATTTCCTCATGCCACAGGAAATGCATGTGGAGCAGCAGGGAAGCAGAAGCCAATTTAGCAAAGGGGAACAAGTTGTGCTCTGCATCCCAAATTAGCATGAGTTGCAAACACTTTTGACTATGCTTTTTTTTCACAAGAGGGCTTTTAAAATCCATCTCTGCTAAATGTGTCCTACATCAGGAACATTCATGAACTCACTACGCAGATCTCACTATTATCAAACACGTTAGCTTCACTTTGGTCCCCATCTACAAAAACCTCACTAATTCCCTGGTACACTGCTCCATAATAAATATTACTCAGTAATTACTGAGGGAGTCATAAAAGGGAATTGGCATCCTAGCGACAGAATATTTGCAGTCCTTACAGATTTGTGACTTTAATATTGAAGAGATACATCTTGCCTTATAAAATACTCCCCAGGCTGCTGGTTTCCTTTGGCTGAAGACTGAGCAAACATATCATGGTTTGAAGACCAATCACAAGGCAGCACAAAGTAGCATCCCATTTACAAACAGCATCACTGGCCAAACAAACAACAGAGGAGGATTTACAGGGACACATTCCTGAAAGCCTGCTGTTGAAATGTATCAGCAAATCATCCACACGCTTAACTAGATTTGGCAGGAACACTGAGATTCAAACTATATTTTATTATAGAGGTTCACAACTTAAACATACAGGCATAGTAATACACTAGAAATGATCATGACTGCGAATTGCTAGGAAATCAGCCTACTTTTATCAAAGGAATCAATGCAGAGATTTCCATACCTTGATCAAGAAGGGAAATTTATGCTTCTTTCTGTGAGAAACAATTAGAAGAAAATCCCCACCTACCCAAACAAATACACCAGAGAGAGCTACTTTTTATTAAGGAGGTGTCTATCAACCTCTAAATACTCTTGTATGCATGTCCACTTAAATGTAGGATAAGTCAAAACATTACACCAATATTAAGACCAGTTCAGCATGTCCTGGATTCAAACATAATAAACTGGAAATACACTCTGAATCAGCTAAGCTCCCTGCCACTGTGTAATAAACACTTGTCAGTCATCATCCTTTCTAAAACCCTGATGACGTATAAATTTCCCTTGCACTGTTTGACACGTTCAGAAAGATCAGGCTATTTTGGCCCAGCTGGAGTCCTAACATGTAGACTCTCTATAGGGAGTTTCAATCTTGAGTATTTCGCCTGGAGAACGCCACTCATTCTCACGCCTCATCGCTGATCACCAGTCCAGCAGATTCACTTAGAGGGAGTCTCAGACAGCTCCCAAACCTCTAAGAGCTTTATAGGCCAACAACCAACAACTTAAACTCTTTCTAAAAATTAATAGGCAGCCTGAGGACAGACAACAGTGCAATAGTGTAACGTGTTCATGGCATGAAGCACCTCTCAACAGGCATCTGACTAAATTACCCACCAGGGGCTTACTCCAAAGCCTACTAGCTAGGAAAAAAAACCCTCTTTCTGACTTTCTAGGGCCTTGGATTATTTCCCTAACTTACTTTGGATTCACAAGAAAGTATCTGGAGGACTTGTGCGGGTTCAGCAATAACGACTAGGTACAAATGGAAAGATCATGATATTATTACCAAAGAGAGATTAAAAAGAAAACCAAATCTCTACAGATCTCACTTAAAAAGCAGCAAAGCTTTTCCAAAAAGAGATTGACAAACCTCATCAAATCTACTGATCAACTATATTGGAAAGAATTTCTATTAGTATAAAAATGAAAGCCTCCACATCATATGTTATATCTAATTATATTACCTATTAACTTAAAAGGAAATGCACATGTCCAAACTCCTTTGAGTAAAGGAGATTCAGTACCTCTTTCTTCGTGCCCAGTTAATAATACCACCTTAAATCAGAAGCATCTCCTGACTTACTGTTCTTCTGTAATTAGCTAAACAAGAGCCTTTTCTGTTTGAAGTACGTAGGGAGAAAAATTAACTCTTATACCAATGGCTCCTGAAGCTACTATGAATTTGAAGAGAAGATTTGTTCTGTTATGGTCCATCAGGAAGGCATTGGCCATGCCCAGCAGCACCGTTTGGCACTGTGCGCCCCTTGCACAGGACACCAGACAGCCTGCTCCCAGCAAACCTGTAAAAGACATGCTGCTGCAGTGGTCCAACAAGTTTGGGAGCAGCCTGTCGGACTCACTCCACAGTGGGAAGGCTTATTTTGCTTCTTCCCACAGTGGAGCTACACAGGGACCTGCAATCCACACCACTTCTGATGATCTCTTTAATGGTACTCAAGACACATCATTTTCTGAGAAGCAGATGGTGCTGGCCACTGTGCCAACAAGCACAGTACAGAAGAGCAGGTGATAATGGTAAAAGGAAAGCCCTGCACTGTGGATCGAGACTAGGCAGATGCAGCCTGCATACAGTAGTCCTTAATGCCTCCCATCTTGGGTGATTTAGTGAATTTTTAGTCTTTTCCTTTTAGGAGTCTCCTGAAGAAATTCAGCACCACACAAAATAAGTACACAGATTGTGCTAGTACTGTCAGACTGCTTTCACCTACTGCAATTATAATAAAATTTTAAAATTGTGCTAAACTGACTGAAGTATCTCATACACACAGTATGAGATAGAAAGAAGTATTATAGATTGAAAAGAAGAATAAGGTCTTCATTTTTTTCCTAACCTAGCTGTAGCAATCTGCTGATAGCTAATGAAAAGGACCAGGAGACAATCATGTTGGACTTTGTAAGATGTTTGGAGCCCGCTTGTGACTGTGCATGAATTGCAGAATTAATTTGTGTAAATAGGCATAAAACCTGCACATCTGACTATTTTGAATTATTATGCAAAATTATTTGGACATCATCAGGCTTCTTCAAAGCTTATATTCACTTCATCTTCTCTATTTTACAAGCTTCGATCATGCTTTATTATAAAGCCAATACCATTAGAGAAAAAAAGGATTTAAAACCCAAATTGAATTAGAAGAGATTATCCACAATTATTTTCTTTCATTTAAAATGCAAATTTTGATGCCAGCTATCTGGAACCAGAATAAAAGGCAGACTCCTGTTTGATGATTCATACTGACTGGTAGGATGAATTTAATAAGGAATTACAAGAAGTCCCATTCTGCACAGTTGGATAGGCTTCTCTCATGCCGTGCTACTACATTTCTAACCCAAACTTTACAATTTCCCTTCCACTTTCCACGTTTGCAGGCCTCCTGGGTCATACTGGACCAAGCATCTTTAGTGCTAAGTGCATTAGTGTATCTCCTATGTGGTGTTACTGCATACTCCTTAGGTTCTCGTGTGCAGGCAAGGGAATGGGCACAAGAACGGTGGCTTCTACACAAGTGTGCATTATCCACCATAGCTCATTATTAATTTAATTGGGTTATCTTGCTGCAAATAAAGCTTGAGAGTAGAATCACCGCTGTAACATCTATCAAAGCTACCTGCACTTGCATACTTGTGAGGCTGAAGCTTGTCCATTATTCTGGAAGTAAACACATTTTGGTTAAACTTTTCACTGTTACCAATGCTCTGCTTTCCCATCTCCCACATCAAACCGAATTAACATGCAATCAACATCTCTCAAAGAACATGACAAAAACACATGAATAAGCTTGATTAAAATTCAGCTAGAGTCTGAACTATGATATCAACATCATAGATCAATAAGATCCAGACAGAAATTGATTACAGACAAATGAATATATACATATTATTCCCTCTTTTCCTTAATTTTCTACTGTACCTTTTTATATCTTCCTTCCAGCTTTTTTTCTGGCTCCACCTGTCTCTTTAGAACAACATCTAAAAAGATCCACACTCCCATGTAAAACTCTATTTGCCCTATATAGATAGTACTATAATTTGTATTACAGTGCAAAGCAAAATGCTGGACTAATGGTGGAAAAAAGTGTACGTTGTGTCTCAAAGGTCCTTCAGTCCAACAGAGAAGAAAAATCAGTGGAAGAAAAGTTGTCCTCTTACTCTCCTTTATGTGTGGGAAATGGATGGAAGAGCAATGAGTCAAAACAAAAGAAAAAGCAGTCTTGAAACAAGTCAGTCAACTAAAAAATAATTTACGAACTCAAGCAGAGCTTGCGCTTGATAAGTTACTGGATAAAAACCAAAAGCCATCCTTGGAACAGGGCTATTCCTGCTAAGCAATGTTTCACTCTTTCCCTAAATAACTTGGGCAAAGTCACACAGGAAGACATTGGCAGAGTCACAAATTTTGCCCTCCAGGGTATCAGTTCAGTATGGATATGGATGAAACCTCCTGGGGTAGGTACGAGCTTAGGAAAATCCACCTTTGCAGAATTTACCAGCTGAAAGGAGCAGAAAAACCATAGCAAAGATACAGCATTAAAGCAATCACTAATCATGGCTGGTTTTGCTGTGTGAAGGATGTTTGCAGTGAAGTTTTCTTTCTCTTTCTCATAAAGCTCAGACCTGTCTTGGCTTTTTATGAGCTCAGTATAACATCATCCAACACCACACAGCAGTGACTGTGGAGTACAACCTGCTTTCCCTTTCTTATTTTCTTTCTTATTTTATACATCATATCAAACTCACTGCAATAAGCCCACAAAGCCAGCAGAGGCTTTAAAAAGTTAATGAGAAAGACGCAAGAAAAATGTATTACTGTTTGTTTCGGAGAGTCCTGCAATGTTGGTGGTTATATACTCTGAGACACTGTCAGTTCCACACCGTGGGGTTTTATTGCATTACTCTGGCAAGCAAACCAATATATCATTAATGACCAAATCTTTGTGTCCTTACTTAGTGCTGCTTTTGATAACAATGATGCCTGAATAAGGGGTTCAGGCTTGGCTCTAGTTTCAGTTTTCCATCACAAACTAGGATGAATCCAAAACAAAAGCTATTAATACAGTTTGAGTTTCAAATGAAGGTTTGCATATTGCGGAAGTCCAGGTCTCATGGCTTTTCTATGCTTCTGACTTCATCAAATCAAGAACAGAACCACAGAAACATTAAGAATGATACAGAAATTGTAGCCAAAGATATAATAGCCTTCCAAAAGAAACCGTCCCTATAGAACTGAAGGTGCAAAACCAGGAAACCGTTTTCATTTGTCTAAATCAATGTGCCAGTACTCAAACTACCTTTACCGCTGACGCAAACCAGTCCTAATGAAAAAAAGTCTTTATTTTCCACAGATTCAGTCAACCCAAATAAAAACTATTATTGAAATAGACATTGATAATAATGAGTTTTGGTCACCACAGATAAGCATTCTCTACCACACTTATGCTACAGTTTCGGTTCCTTTACTACTCAAAGCCCTCTGCTCCATTAGTCTGAAATCGAGAGGGTTCAGTTTTAATATATCCTGTCATTTTTCCTTAAATATTTCAATAACAATTATACTGTACATTACCCACAAATGAAATTTTTTCTTAGAGAAATACATAACATACATGATATCTTTCAATATAGAAGTGTTGGGATTTTTCAGTTAACATACGTAAAGCTTAGTTAAGGTAAGCATGCAGTAAGCAGGACAGCATATATAATAATTGCCACAAGATTTATGTGCTTTATTTCAAAATATTAAAACACTCTTAGTTCCTTGTCTTTCAGACAGTTAACAGACTTGAGGATAAAAATGAATCCGTGTACAATAAATAAATTCATATCTTGTAAATACAGTATGATCATTCTGCAATTTATTTGATGACAATATGTAACAAAAGATGAAGAAATCCTTGGTTTGTGACTAACATGCCTATTAAATTAATATAAATAACATATTGCACCTATATAGCTAAGTCTGAAGTGAAGTCTGTTACTTAACCAGAAACAGAGCTTCTAGCACCACCAAATATTACCATCTTCCATCGCCAAGAAAAAAATAAGATCCATGAATACGAGAAGAAAAGCCTGCTTTCAAACACTTCCAAGTATGCACTTGTTGTTTGGGTGCAGGTTATTAATTTCTACTGCTTTATTTTTTATTGTGGAGTGTTTACTCCTCTTCCCTTTCCATCAAAAATGAATAACGGGCTGTTCCTGCTCCTACTGATTTCAACGAAAGAAGTCTTTGTGCTTTGTGTCACACCTCACTGATGCAGGTTTGATTCATACAGATAACAACAGACATATTTCATAGTAGTTTTCCAAATACTGCAAAAAATTATTTCTCATTTGCAGAAGCGTATATTTAAATATGAACTTTGTAACAACGGTCAGAAAGAATTACAAGATGAAGAGGAACAGCTATTAGTTTGCTGTAAAGTCCAGTGAAATTAATTCACAGATTCCTGCTGGTTTAAAGAGGCTTTGGATCTGGACCTGGCTGAGATGAAGATTGTGATTTTATTGCCTCATGGTAACCAATGACTTTGAATCCCCCCTATTGCTGACATTGAAGAGATAACTGAGACCATTCAGTTTTGTTTAAAAATATGTATCATTTAACTCAAATTGTTCCCAATTTGGAGAGGCCCAAACACTACTTAAAAAATTAGAAACAATATAAATAGAGGAATGCACATATGCATTCATATTCACATATGCACACATACACACACACATACACTTGTGGTTTTTGATTGTGTTGGAGTTTTTTAAATACTAATTTGAAAGGGCTCAATTCATATCCACTGGTATCTAGGACCCAATATTTATGTATAGATCACAAATATATAGTGAAGATGAATGGGCATGACTCATAGTACATATAATCCCTGAACAGAGTGTCCCCATAAAGCTTACCGCCTCTCTACACCAGCAAGAGTGTCACCCCGGATAATGACAACTCTAGGCATGGAAGATTTTCAATCAGACTTCATGTGCTCTGTATCACAGTCAGATGACACTTTTACTTGTAGGGCATGACCATACTAAATCATACATTATCTCTGCACATATATCTCATTGGATGAAGTCTAACACAAAGCAGTACTTTTTTCAGGTGACAGACATTTGATGAATAGACACATGAATGACAAAGACCACTTCTAAATGGTACAGTGCTGCTATTGCAAAAGAACCTGTGCTTAAAATCATTGCACATGCACATGAAATCTCATGGAAGGCTCTTGCCCAAATGAGGTTTTGTGAAGGTCTCGGAGAGATGGGGAGCTCTCTACTGAAAAGGCTGCGATGGCCAAGCCAAAATGAAGGACGCGTGCAGAAGTGCACCTGGAATTAGAAGTATCCAGGAGGGAGCTCTGGCTCCAAGTTAGTTTGAGGGGCTGCCTTCTTTCTCACAGCTCTGTAGCTGGGCCAAACTAACTGATTTTCCAACCACAGCTACACTAAAGATTTCACGGAAGCAGAAGATACTTATTTTGGAGCATAATCTTGTTTGCTCCAGATGGGAGAAGATAATTCTTCTCTGCCTGCCAGCAGATCCCTGAACTCCCCCAGCTATGTTTCTCTAAAAGACATGAATGCAGGCACCACCAGCCTCCCCCTGTGGCAGAGGGACAAATACCTGTGCCCAGGACTCCTCTCTGCATGAGGATTCAGATGACATGATCTGGACCGGGACTCTGCAGGCACAGAATGATTATTTTTGTGCTCCGCAACAAGCTGGCACTGAGTTTCTTTAGGAGATGTGTTATATCTCTGTCATCTCTAGCTGCCACAAGGTATGATGGTTGTTACGGCAAGCCCTTTTCATTGAGTGGCAAAGTACTGAATGCACATAATGCCTTGGACAGATGCACCAGCATCTTCCTTTTTCTTTATTGCAACCAGTTTTCTCGTCTGTCTTTTCTAATTTATGCTTATCTAATCAAGGTATAATAAATGAGATTTGTCTCTTAAATCCAACATTCATTCCCTTCAACCTTTCCCTCAACCCCAAGGCAAGTTATCTTATAAACCTACCTCAGAACCAATGGGAGATGCAGGATTGGGTGATTTTTCATGTGTATAAAGAATTTGATTTTATAACACATGCAGATATTCACTGAAAAAAAATACCTCTCTGATTTCACCAACCAAAATGCACTAAAATCTGAATATATTTAACTGTTTTCTATGCTCTTTCTACTGCTATGGAATTGCTCATATGCATAAAACTACGGCTGCATTTGCGTATAACTTTTGCAGGACTAGAGTCTACTTTATAATGTGTATTCTTCCTTTTCTGTGCTGTATCTTCCATTTCCATTATGCCTCAATTAATAGCATGAAATATGCCGAGTGGTTTCACATGAAATATGTTTCTCATTTTAATCAGTTTAGCATCAAAGGTTTTAGGCTGGTATTTTCTAGGTTAGTGCGTAGGGTGTTTATTAATTTGTCTGTGATGCCTTCTCTCATTAGTGTTTAATGGAATTTCAAACCATCTGAGCAGCTAGTAGATAATTTATTTTTTAAACACATTCTTATCAGTGTATTAAACAATCAGAGTCTCTATTGTTTCTGAATAATCTGGAGTGCTTGTTTCATCTCCAGATTAGAAAGCTGGTACACTCCAAATCCTGATTGCACAGGGCTAAAAAAGAACCATTTTTTATTTGAATTTAGCATGATTGAAAAGTAGCAGCCTAACAACCCCTGAGATTTGGATCCTCCAATATTCCCTTTGCAAGAACGTGACCAAAATAAATGCCACCTAGTCCTGATCCAGCTAATCTGTTTACTGGCAAAAAGGCCCCTGCCACAGCCTTAGCCAACACACAGGACCTCTTTGTGTCGGAAATCTGCTCCAGCTAGGCAGGCTCAAACCAACCCCAACACTCAATTCCTCTGCTGCCTATGGCTCTCGCCTTTCTCCTGAGGAGGCCTATTTAACAATACCTGTTGTTAGGCAAATATTCAGCAACTGAGAATGTAGCAATGTCTACTAACTATTGACCTTTGCAGCATTTGAACCAAAGATACTGAGTTTAGACAGCCAAGAGTTTCAGCACCCCTAAAATAATGTCAGTAATTTAAAAAGAAATGGAGTATTCCCATCACTAAAGCAGTATCTTAAAAATCAGCTTCTGTTCCAAAAAGATTTTTAAAGCATCCCGTAATAGCCCAAATAGACTTTTCAATACTTTATGAGTGCTTAAATCATACATTTGAAAAAACTGAGAAATTTAGTACCAAAACAAATAGCGAAGGCATAGTTTTTTTCCTCATAGAGAAAGTTTTAAAATCTAATAATAATCTCTGTAGGGAAAACAAAAATAAAGGTTTTCTATTTTTAGAAGAGTGAATAAAACCCAAGAACATGGAAGGGGGTTTCCATGGACACAGCCTGTCTGCAGTAATCAAGAGGCGTGGTTTGGCGTATGAAACAGTAATTCCAATGTTGGATGGCGGTGAAACATTACTATGCAAACAAACCTGAGGTTATTTTTGTTTTCATTCCTCTGACATTGTCTTCTCTCAAGCCTATATGAATAAAGAACTGTATCTTCTTGATCACAGTGCCATGAAATCACATTTACATCCTCATTCCCAGCTTATGTTCTTGTTTCACTTGGTTTAGTGTGCCAGACGAATCAGAAACTGACTGCAGCCATACAAAAATGGCTTAGCCACACATGTATGAAACACAGACTCAACAACCATTAAACTAGGTCTCATGAGTTTGTCAATGATCTATGTATTGCTAAAGTCTTGCTAAAGAAGAGAGCTCAGCATTGTATATGGAAGCTTGATTCATCCCTCCTGGTCCAGAAAGGGCACACTGCAAAACAGCGAGGCTACTGTTTTCCAGACCTGATATTTAACATGTCACTGATATTTACAGTGCTCTTTAGCCTCTGCTTTCCTTTTTGTCCCTTCTGCCCTTCTTTTCTGTGAAGGGATCCTATTGCTTTCCCCTACTAGTATGTAATCTTGCACAGTCCTTGGAGGTGCTTTCCCCTGGGTTATCATTTTTCCCTTCCTGGAGCTACCAGAAATAGGAAACAAAGCTGTAAAGACAGTTTCCCCATGTACCGCCAGCCCTGTCCCCTGTAGATAACCTAGATGCAGTACTACTCAGGTGGTTGTATCTCTGAGTGTAAGATGGTTTGAGAGATCCTTGCCACAGTGAAAGCTCTTCTGCCTTTGGAAACCTTGAAGTCAATACAGAAATCACACCAGCCCTCACAGAGCTGGTCCCTCTGCACTATGGAGGTGCACCAGCTCCTATCGGTGGGATGCTCTTAAAAGCATAAATGGCAAGGACCAGAGAGACCCAGCACTCTGCTCTACTTTGCCAGAAAAACAGATGAACATTTACTGTAATTCTTACAGGATCAAACACCCCGGCAAGGTTGAGTGGAGAGGAGAAATGACAGTAAAAGAAGAAAATCTATCACTGGACTGCCTGAGTAGCTGTTTCTCAAGAAAGTTATTCTTTTCTATAACAAGTCAGGAAATGCTTAAAATCTGTCTTAGAAAAAATAACTGTAGCTGATTAACTCCTTTATTGTTTTCATTATATTACACATTGAAATAACCAAGGATTTGCCTCCGAGACAAGCAGCCATTTTGTGCTGACTACAATGGAAGTTGTTGCAGAAGAGATGAGCACATTACATTTATCTCACGTGATGGTCAATTACTTCTTTTCAAAACAGATGCAAATCATAGTTTTTCTCATCAAAGAGTAGTTTAACAGGCATTTTACCTAAGTCCAGACACTACTGTCAAGTATATGATGATAAGAACCTGGCTCATCCCATGTTCTTTTCTGGAAAAAAAAAAAAGTAGTTTTGCTATCTCTCATTTTGTGATGCTCTTCACCTAAAATAAGAGCAATTCCGTAGTGTATGGAAGAAATGTAACTATTATCAGTGCAGAAAATATGCCCTTCAGCATGCAGTCCTTGAGTTTTTCCTTCAAGGAAAATGGCAGCAGGAAAAACAACAAGGCTTGACACCCACGGAATGCTCTCAGAAGGCTAACAAATACCAGCTTCCATAATTAAAATTATCTTTCTGTCAAACAACAAGGTAACATCAATATGAAATAATGCCACTTTTATATGCTTAACTATAGAATTCAGGTTGTTTAGAATTCAGGCTGTTAAAATCAGCAATGACAAATTCAGCATAATGGCTATATATATATTAATTCTTGCTAATTGTATGAACTGTTGGGATCATACACTATGTAAACCCCTTCCACGCCTCCCAGATTTGCTTGCAAGCTACAGTACTAAAACTGAAAAGATTACTGTACACCTTTTCACAGGGAAATTACTAATTGCCATGCATTTCATTCTGCTGTGTTCTTCCCTACAAATGAAAACATAGCAGGAGTGAGTGGTTTTACCTGATTAAACAGAACACATCCTCCTGAAGGAGTGGTATTAGGAGCAGAAGTTACAAGCTGATTTTCTTATTATTTCAAAATATACAGTACAATATATCCAGTATGCATCCAATAACACACCAACCCGATGAGGCTCCCCGCATGCCCAAATCTCAGATGGCAATTTAGAAAGCCCACAGTTCAGTGCTGCCTAATCCCAGCTGTGCACAATCTATCAGTGCCTGTACAGCTCCCTAAGCAACTCCCTCACCGCAGCTGTGCACAAGTTCACCAGCCCAAGGATTAAATTCACTGAATAGGGGGCTAAGATAAGGTGAAAGAGCAAAGATATTGGAACAGATAAAGATGGTGAAGAAGAGGTCTGAGGGAAGTGGAGGACACAGGGGAAAATAGCAAAGTTTAGTATCAAAATAGAAAAAAAATCAGAAGATTGTATTACAGGCAAGACTAGGAATGTATGTGGATGATTTGAATGCTTTTACAATAGATATGTTACATTTGTTTGGTACCTCAAAAGTTATAAGCCTACACAAAATTACAAGAGTCCTCCCAGCTGTAACTACGTATTTTTGGAGGGAAATGTGAACTCAGAAAAAAAAGAAAAAAGCCATAATTTCTGACATCTACTTGGAATACTCTCTAGATTTACTTCTTTAGGAACTGTTGATGAAACAACAGTAAAAGGAGGCCTTTTTCCCCATGGTTAATTCTCCTTGTGGTTTTACTTACACACTCTTGTCAGGAGCTGGCGAGGGGTAGATTCTGCAAGAGGATGGAGTTGAGAGCTGCTAGGTTTTCCTCAGGTTCATCTTATTTCTTGCCACTTTGTACACAAGAGGTGAGTATGCACAGACCAATAATCACATCCAGTAGTCCTAAAGCAATCCTTGTTCAAGTGGATGACCCCAGGCAACTTCCAATCACATCCCCAGTCAAGAAATAAATGCACACATGAAAGAGCAGTGAAGTAAATTATTCAGCAGACTTGCATAAGCCATTTGGTATTTGAAAATACTACTACTACTACCATAAAAAAATCCTATGGCTCTGTCTATAGGGAAAAAAAAAGCTAAATAATTAAAAATTCTCTTTTAAAATGGGACCACTGGATTACATTTAAAAATATATGCTTCAGAAAACTTACAACTGACAAAAAATATTAGTTCTATTACCAGTCAGTGCAAGTAATGGTGTCTTATCAAGGAAATTTGACTGATGGACCAACAGCGTGGAAAAAAAGAGGTTAATTCACCTCAAACAGTTCAATTTAATTTTTCAAGTTACCATTTTTGAGATTCAAAGCCGGTCTGGTGAATGGTTGAATTTAAAAACCACCCAAATGAAAGGGAGAATGTGAGTTATAGTGAGGGATGTATTCCCATTCTGATGTAATGAAATTTATGTGCACAAATCTCATTAGCATCAATAGGGGCTGCACACAAACACCTGAAATACAAATTACTTCAAATTTACCTACATAAACGTGTTCATGGACTTGCAGCTTCTTTTGACTCTGAAACGTGGACACTGACAAAAATATGATTAAAAAAAATGTAGAAGCCACATATGCTCTTTTCTATAGCAAAAAGACTGGTCTGTGGCTTACGTGCACCCAAGAAATTTCCAAGACCTCAGGGGAAGAGTCATCATATTCTTTTGGCAGCACTAGAAAAATTCTCTCATTTCCTCCAACCTCAACTTTGATTTTTGGAGTCTGATATAAGAACTGCTGCAATATAGGATTTAGCTCAAGAAATAGGGTCTTTTAAGGCATGTGTGAGGCAAAAATTCCTCATAAGATTACCACAGAAAATCTTTGCAACATCTTAGTGGCTTTACTTTACATTGGTTGGTGGATTTCTCAAAGGAATTGTTATGCTGTAGATCAAGCTTCCATGGGGTTAGGTTTGATCACACAAAAACTGAGAACAAATTTGTAAATCCAGACCACAACTGGAAATTAGAACTTCCATTCCAGTGGAAATAGAAGGAAGCTTGCTGTGTGTCAGATCAGAACAAAACACAAAGTTTCAAAATTTTCAGGCGGGCAGAAATTCTCAGTGATACAGTCCTGAGAGCATGGAAACATTTCGTTGAAAGGATAATAAAAAGGGACAATATATAAAAGTCCAAGTGGAATGAGGTGAAGTGAAATGACAAAGTTGAATCTACTAACTTACACATTTTTCCACCTATAATTTGGAAGAAGTTTATGTATCCCTGAGAAACATTTAAAATTTGATTAATTCACATTTTCTGACAGGACACTGTTGTGTCAAGAATTTTTACCCATGCTAGTTATCGCATTTTGAGCATCTCGTGACAGTCATGGAAATGTTCCCTACAGACAGTGAGTCAATTCCCAGAAAAATAAAAAGGAGGTAGAAGACACTTTCACTAGAATTTGGTAAGTTAAATGCATTGCAGACTTCCTGGGATTTCTGAATTTATATTTTAACCCCAGAGATCCTTTTAAAACCCCTTGTATTTCTAGGGTTTTAAAATACACTACTTCTATGAATGAGGATAGAACTTTGTAGACAGGAAATATGGGATCCTCAGTTGATACCCTTCAATGTTTTATTTTTCATCAAAATGTGTTTCAAATTCTCTGTGATCAAGACAAAAAATTTCAGTTGAGATTGATTTTTTCACAAGATGAGTACAGTGTTGACTCAATTTGATTTTGCCAATAATTCATGAGCTTTCATGAATATGCATATACTTTTCTATACAGGTTGGCATTATTAAATTTGTCTTTTCCCAAGAGCAGGGAAATTAATTGAATGAAAGGGTAATTAAGAAGAACAGGTGATAAACAAATGGATATGAAGAGAATCCTGTCACTTAAGCTGGTTTGGCACACATATCCCCTTCTTGCCCCAAGATTCACTCATTGCCAGGTCCCAGGTTACTGTTTACCCTGATGATGTCTTTTGGTTTTTTGCATGTCTTGATGAAAGCCTTTCCAGCCAACACTAATATGCAGCAATTTACGATGGCAGTATCGTTCAATTCTACTGTGTGAAAATGCCCTGACCCTCATCATTTTAAAATAATTTCTTTTTGCTTTCATCAGCTGAAGATCACCATAAGTTTGCAGCTCACTGGAAAGTAAAACACTGACTATGCACTTTGTTTCCTTCAAAGAGAAAGCGTATCTGTCATTCATGTCATAGAGTAGTTGTCTCCAAAAATAAAACATTCCGTTCATGTATGAAAACTGCCTGGAACCACAAAAGACTGATGATTTTTCTCCTAGAGCAATGCTGACACATTTTATTCTGGCATCTACTTTGACTTACCTGCAGCATATACATTAAGGACCTGGTATGCCATGTCCAAATCATGTTGAAGCATCTCTGAAGTAAATAGATGGGGACCTCATCCATTTAAAATTAGGACAAAAACCTGTGAAGAGCCTCTGATTCACTTCAAGTGAGGCAGTCATCCTCTGCCATGTCTGGGATTTCAGTCTGGACATCTGCTTTCAATGAAAATGTAAGGCTCCAGATTCTACTCCCAAGCAGAGTACCAGTGTGTGAAAGCACCCAGCACCCTCAGCTTGGCTTTCCTGGAAGCGTTCAGCTACGCTCAGTCTCTGAACTGTGATTCTCAAAGGGATACTTTCAATAGGGAATGTCATTATCCAGGATTCAAATCAAATAGATCAATAAGAACATTCCCCATCCCTCCACCCCCACAAACACCCAACCCTGAAATCTATAAAAGATAAATGAAATTACTTTACTTTCAGGTTTATGATATTGTAGAGAATTGGAGTTCATGTATTTCAGGCATGTGGAAGGAGAGAGCTCAGCACTGACAGCTTTTCAGGAAAGTGAATTGTACATTACGTGAATAAAGTAGGAAACTAATACTGGAGAAACAACAACAAACAGAAAAATTAAGCTGTCAAACAACAGTCACAATACCAAACCAAAAAAAGTACCCTACCCTACCCTGCACCCCTAGCTCTAGAGCTGGCATGAGACAAAAAGCAGACAAAGAACACTATCTAACTCAGAAGTGCGTTCTTCTATTCAGGGAAGCCAATAAGCTTAATAGAAGGAAAGTGAGGAGGAAATACCACATTTAAAAATCTAGTGATAGGCTCACTTGGAAATGTAACTCCCTGGTTTTCTTTTAAAATCTCCCCCATACATATGCAGTGCAATGAATTATATTGAAATGGATGAGCTCCTGTCATCTATTATTTGAAATGTGAGTTGAGGTTCACTTTAAATCATTCCTCTGCCAGAGAACAGATAAAAAAGAGGACCCAATAGTTTCTACTCTGAAAGCCATTTCACCATAAATATGTGTCTCCTGTTGACAGTATATTGGATGAGCTTATTTACAGATTCCTGTTCCTATGGTCTTAGATAGTCCCCAGCCTCTTAGCTTTATTCTCATTACAGTATGTATTTTAGGTAGTCATATATAGGAAAAAAATCACGGTTTTAGAAATACCCATACTCTTCCTCCCCTAATTAATAAAAACAAAGAGAAAAGAGCGGATAGCATATGACAAGCTTGTAAGCACAGAACTGTACTTCACAAGTGTCTTTGCTAAATCGTATTGCTGTACAGACTCCAACCTGGGCACTGTCTCTTTTTGCGGAAGGACAAAGGTCACACTTTATATACTTTTTTCCGGTAAACTTGCTAATAAAAATAAAAGCCACTCGTGGAGGACTAGACACAGTAAGGCACTCAGAATAACAGCAACATAATTTCAGCTAATTCTTCTTTCTTCCTCCCCTTGTAAGGGACAGGTGACATCTCCCAAACTTGTACCCAGGGTCAATGTTATCTTACTACTTTCTCTGCCCCTTCAAACCTCAGACCACAGTGATGGTCACCTGTGTAACAACGCTGAGAAACTGGTACTTCCCTTTTACAAAGATATGAACAGTAGAAGACTTGATAACTCAGAAATGTACTCACTGGCCATCAACCCACATTTTCATAATAACAATAAATATGTGATGTGCCCAACTGATGGATGGCTCAGTCACTGGCTGCATCCTATTTTTAGCATCACTATGACAAATAAATATGGATGTGCTGTGAGTGGGCTTGGTGTTTGTTCTGTTTGGTTTGGGTATTTTAAAGGAAATACTCAGTCTTCTCATAGATAATATCTGATAAAATTAACTTTAAGTGATATCCCTGAATAAAACAAACAAATAACCTAGCAACATTTTTTTCCTAGAAAAGCTAGAAAATTAGCTTCTGTGACAGCAATCAGGTTGAAGACAACTTTCTAGATTTCTTGCAATGATGCATGCATGTTTTGGTAACAAACAATGGAAATTATTTGCCTGAATTTTCAGATCTCAAGTATTTTAAAATTAGAAGCTATATATCATAGATCAGTGGGTGAAGCAATGGTTGTATATGAACATGTATTAGAACAAGGATTAGTATTTTGCATGGTAGAACATGAACAATTACAGCATGTTAATAGATTGTGTTTCATTTACATTTGAAGGATTATTATACATACACATGTGTACATATACATGTGCCCTGGTTTCAGCTGGGATGGAGTTAATTGTCTTCCTAGTAGCTGGTACAGTGCTATGTTTTTGAGCTAGGTATGAGAAGAATGTTGATAACACACTGATGCTTTCAGTTGTTGCTAAGTAATGTTCAGTCTAAAGTCAAGGGTTTTTCAGGTTCTCATGCCCAGCCAGCAAGAAGGCTGGAGGGGCACAAGCAGTTGGGAGGGGACAGAGCCAGGGCAGCTGACCCAAAGTGTCATATGGTATGGAATACCCCACTGGTCGTCACATCTAGTATATAAACTGGGGAGAGTGGGGGTGGGCGATCGCTGCTCACGGACTAATTGGGTGTCAGTTGGTGAGCAATTGCACTGTGCATCACTTGCGTATTCCAATCCTTTTATTATTACTGTTGTCATTTTATTAGTGTTACCATTATCATTATTAGTTTCTTCTTTTCTGTTGTATTAAACTATTCTCATCTCAGCCCACGAGTTTTACTTTTTTTCCCCAAGTCCCTCCCCCATCCCACTGGGTGGCAGGGAAGTGAGTGAGCAGCTGCGTGGTGCTTAGTTGCTGGCTGGGGTTAAACCACAACATGTATACACACACGCACACAAATTTCTAAATTAAACACACTTTGTCTACCATACTATGGTGAAATTATTGTTTTCCCTCTGAAAGCACATCTTATCAGAAGTCCATGATGCTTTGGAAGAACTTGGTCACTGAGAATTTTGATGCACACTGTTGTGCAGCGTTTCAATTGTGACACTTGAATAAAGGTTTAAAAGGAGCCCTAAATTCAGGAAAGAATTTAATATCTAAATAATTTGAATGAGGTCCTACCTTTAAATTGAATATTTTTATGAAAATAGCTCCACAGAGTGCTAGCCACAGAGCGGGATCCTGCTTTCCAAGGCTATCAAACATAGATTAAAGACTACCGCTACACCCAAAAGCTTAGAAAGAAAAGATCATCTCCAACTGTTTTCTGAACATCTTTCCAAAGCTACTGCTTGAATCTGCAGTTCTCCCGCTGAATTTTGAGTTACTTGCAATTAGATTAGACATACTTCTGCCACGCATTTGCTTTAAAACACTGAAAACATGTTAGATTACAAATATGACTTGTTTCAACATATGTTAAACATTCCATATCTCTTAACATAAAACAAACAGCTACAGTTATAACACCACTCTTATTTTCTGTGCCAGGTTTTAATTACATAGAACTGGAATACAGAGCATTGCTCAGTCCAGTAAACACCATTAATAGCCATGGATCATGTATATAATTCCTACAATGCAATTTGAAACATTGGCATGTATAATTTCAATATTATAATTATTCAGTCTGTGCTGTTTAATAGACATGTCTCAATATTGTTTTACTGATTCATATCAACTCTAATTATTGTCGTAAAACACTCGATCATGCAAGACATTACGTGAATGCCAGGGATTTTTCCTGCGATATAATTTTAACAAATACTCCTACTATTCATTATTTATGAATCGGGAAAAGGTGTTTGATACTTCACAGACACACAAAATGACAGATTTTCTGTCCTTGTATGCTTCATAATGTAGAGGAATATAAAAATAAGTGTATTGGTTTGCTTTTTGTCAGTTTATCTTGACGTAATAGCAGCTCAAAGATTTGCATCATCAGAACAACTTGGTGGATCTAAGGAGAATCTTAAAACTCTTTTGATTTTAAATCAGCTGTATTTTGATTCCAAGTACAGAGTCAGCCACTTGATACTTTAAAAGATGTTTAAAGGCTTAGAATAAACAATTTTAAATAACCCAGCTAATTGCAGCACAAAATGTGAGATTTGCTTCAGAGAATCGTTTATTTTTCCTAAGCCGGTAATTCTAGCATTTCTCAGAGGGAGTTTTTCTTCCTTTAGGTATGCAAATCAATTTTATACATATTACTAATTAGAACTATAATGAATGCACTTTTGGAAGAGATGTTGGCCTATTTGCTCATCAACTGGAGGGTAAAGAAGCAGCCTTGTGATTTGCTCTCTTGATTCATCATGTCTACTCTCAACCACACGCCATCCACCCTGTATGGTACTTTCTGTAGGGTGCACAGCAGCAGTGTGAGGTTGGGGAGCAAATGCTATTCTAACACTGGAGAGGGGCTGAACTCTACGCTGCTGTGGTGAATGTTGCAGACAGACTCCGTTGGGGTTTTAGAGCGTAGATACATCAAGTACGACTCAGAAAATCTCTTCACAGAACTCAAGTCATCTTTTGGGGTCTGAGATAATGGTCGCTCGTATAATTTATCTTCTATTGTTTTTCATAATTAGAGATTATGCAACTACCACTCTTGTTTTGCACCCTTGTCAAAAGACCTCCTTGTGCGGTATGTTTTATTTACAAGATATTCCCATAAACCAGATCCTTTATAGACACTTCAGGTGAATGGTTAGCAGTCCACTACATAATAAAAACACTAGAAGACAAACACTAAAAGAAAATACTAAAGGAAAAGACCATGCATGGAGACAGTTGGCCAAAATCAAGAACAGAGCCATGGCTACAGCTTCAGGAAGATTCAGGAATTTCCTGTGAGAAATTGTTAATTTAAAGCACTCCAGCATAATCCTACATGTGCTCAAAAAACCAGGATGATTTTAGGATTACTAGCCATTTGGAAGCAGGAAAAGATATAATCTCGAAGAATGCAGTTCCACAGAACATGTCCCATACTTAAACATATTAAAGGAAGAAAAAGATAATAATAAAAACATCTAGGAGCTATGGACCTGGTAGATTAATAAATGACATGTTAGATACAACTGACAAGTGCAATCATAAAATAGTCTCATAACAGGTCGCACACAGGCTAAGAATGCGTACCACGTGGCTTCAACTAAAAGCCTAGAAATTGACATCAAACAACCCTTGCACAAGGACCTAGCTCTAGTGCACGGCCTCAACTGTAGCTCATCCAGAGTCCACATCTTGCAATCGACATCTAAGCTGATTCCAGTTCAGAGCCAGTAAAAATACCCACTTGCTTCTGGGGCTGCCTTCAACTCCAGCTCTAAATTCAACCCAATCTTAATCCCTCTCCAGAATCTCCAGCTCGCCCCAAGCCTAATTCTCTCCCAAAGTCCACTGCTACAAGATCTTTCACATACAGGCATCTTTATACCACCTCTGAATAACTGAGGATCTGGTTTGCGTTGTAAATACCTGCACCTGCAGTTTAAAAACAATCCCCTGATCGGCTGCAAACTGAGAAAAAAAACCCCAGCAATCTCATACAAAACTATTCAGGAAGAGAGTAAATCTTGAATTCCGCTGCATCAGCTTTTACAGTCACTTGATGGGAAAGGTACCCCTAGCTATGAATATTTTAGTGAGAAGCCGCCACATCTTATCACCTCATCAAAATATATGCACATAATTCTCTTGTATTACTGTTTTATAAAACAAAACTGTGTTTGTAGGTTACCAGATAGAAGTATTAATACTCTACTCTTTTACAAGAATTCTCAAAGCACTTTAGCAAGGGAGGTATTGTTGCATTCATATTTCCAATGCAGAGGATAAGGTCATTTGTACATGGCACAGCTAGGAGCAGAGTTGGATCCTTCCTGCTTTATTTAGCTACTGCACTCGACTGCCAATGCAAAGCATTCCTATAATGCATACTGTGACACTGGGAATACAGATATAAAGTTCTTATTGTAGCCATATTCCTTACCATTTATAATATGGATGGAAATGATTGTGAATAGGATGGAATTTTCTCTATTAATATTAGTCCAGGAAACAACCTTTGGTGGTTAGTAACAGTACATTATCGCACCACTTCCCAGACCATCTATTAAGGAAACACAGAACTTTCTAGCCCCACACTGACATCACATACTGAGCTATTTGCTTGCCTTCAGGTGTTCGTTGAAGGGCTGTTTAGCATAATGAGAGCCAGCTACACTTGCCATGAATTTCACAGCAACCTCCAAGAAATTCTGTGGGGAAACTATTGGCTGAAGTTATGTGTAAAGCATAGTTTTGGCTGCACTTGTGTGCATCGTGACTAGCAGACATCAGCATATCCAGGACCCACTCATGCAGCACCCAACCGGTCTCAGCAGCAGAAAGAGGCAGGAATAAACAGTTTGGTTGATTCACAATTGGATGAGTACTACCAGTCACTTAGCACCCTTCACTTCTTGGAGAGATACAGATGGTTAAACACCTGCAGTAGTCTTCAAATCAGGGAGTAGATTTTTCTCTCATGCCAGTTTGACACTTCAAAAGCTTCTTCCATTTTACACAGCTTCTTATGTTACATCCTCGCAAGAGGGAGGGGAGTCATCAATCAGTTACTGTGAGCAAGGCTGGAGTAACCCATTCAGTCACAAGTGAATGAATTAAAATGAATGTGAATACAGTCTTGGGCACAGAGTGTTTTCCTGGGGAAGGTTTTTGTTTTCACTTCCTTTTATGTAAGTATGTTGCCAGGAAATATCAATCTGCTTATATTTCATGCAATTCAATACAGCAATCACCTTTAAGCAGCCAGAAAGAACATGAATAAAAAAAAGGATGCTCACTTGATTCTCCCTAGCAATGCTCATTTGACACATTACATTTTGATTATTAACAATCTATCAGCATAGACATCTGCATTATATTCACTGCTTTTACTCCTCCTCTGTTAATTTCATACACAATATAAAAATCAGAGATTAAAGAACCACGAAGTACAGTGCTTTACTGCATACTACTGGGTAAGTTACATACTTTGTCATATTTACCACTGGGCAGCTTATTAGCCTAGGTGAGCAGGGCTGTATTCCTAGTGCTGCCACTGACCTGGTGCATAAATTCAGGAATGACATTTTGCTTCCCTCTGCCTCTGGATGGATCCACAGCTTAGGAAGCGATGTGGCTGATGCATTGAGGACATGGATGTTCTGATGAACACTGTTATGGTAACTGTGCTGCTGCTCCCACTTTGCAGAGAGGGAACAAAGCTCATGAGCTCACATTCTTCTTTCCAGCAGCACTAGATGTCATTCTTAAAACTGATGGCAAAACTGAACTGTCAGACTGTGGGATTTCTTGACTCAGTATATCTGTGAGTCTGAAAGCTCATGAGGAGTTATAGAGAGATTAGATATTTGCAAGAATATCAGTAATATCTAAGGTTGTAATTATAAATTCAAAACAAAGACCTCAGCCCTGAAATGGTTTAGGAGGCATATAAACTCCTGTGCTTCAGGGAAAATTTCTAAAGCGTTTCCTATCTTTGAAGACCAGAGAAAATTTTCCCCTAGAGTTCCTTAGACTACAATTGCCTTTTGTTCGGGTTGCCTCAAAAGCCTGTGGTTTAAACCCTATCTGTGACAGCTAAGGACTACATAGACACCGCACTGATCCAATACATTAACTCCCATGTTTCTGTTCTGAAAATACTATCAATTTTATATAAAACTTTCTGCTTTTCTCCTTCATCATATTTACCGCATGAATGAGCCAGCATACAAATTTAATCTCTCTTTTTTGAAAGACTGAAGACAGCATTCCAGCCAGATACTGATCTACTCAGGCTCTTTTATCTCTCTAATGGTCAATGCTGACATGTACTTAAGGAGGCTGAAAAAACAATGACAAAATAAACACTTGCTAAAGGAAAAATCATTTCTGCCATCTACTTAGCTCAGGATTTCTGCACATTACCGAGTCCGCTGTGACTAAAGTCTGTTATGATCTGCCCAGATATGATGACTTTGGTTGGCTGTGTAGTTTATTGCAATTCTAAATGTCGCTATTGATTCAGACACTCACTGACATTTTTCGGCATGGACAGACGTTATTTTAAGTGCTGCTTTGTTGTTATGGCTAATGTATTTGTGGGCAAGTTATTCATCAGATGACCATGTGCTTGATTTTCAACGATTATGTCAATTTTATCCCAATGTATATCTTCCTCAAAAGGACAACTCTTTCATTAAGAATATCGGTTATGTTTTACCAGCATTGTTATGATGCCAAGGTTTCAGTTTATGGG
>VYZV01004302.1:6908-28513 GCA_013401275.1 Pandion haliaetus | reverse complement strand
CCCCCCCCCGCCGCAGCGGCGCTCGGCACGGCCGCCCCTGCCGGTTCTCGTAACCTGGCCCTGCCTGACGGCCCCGCTTACCGCCCGGACGGGAGCGCCGCTTCCTCCTGCCCCGGCTGCCGCGTCCTGCTGGGCCCCGCGAGCCCCGGCCCCTGCGCCCGTCCCTTCGGGGAAGCCGGTCCTGGGAGGACCGGGGGCTGCCCCTAGGCCGGGGAGAGCTGGGGGAGAGCGTCCGGGCAGCGGGAGTCGTGGTGCGGGGCTGGGAGGGGAGAAGGGCCCCGAGGATTGTGGCCGCTCCCGCACACGAGCGGGGCACGAGCACACCTAACCGGGGCTCGTTTCCGCGGTGGTCTGCGTCAGGCGCAGCCCCCGAGGCGGGCGGAGGGTGCAGCGAGCTCCTTCAGCCTCGGCACGCGTCGCTTTTGCTCTGCAGCGCTCTGCCTCGGCGTGCGGCTCCCTCCTGTCTGGGCGGGTGGAGCAGCGGTGGCCTGCAGCAGGGCACTTCCACGTGGACGCCTTTGCTCTCCTGTACCTGGGACTGGCCCCAGTGCCGCTGAGAAAATCTTACTAACTTTGTGTCTTGAAAGCCTGCTGTCTGAACGCACGCGCTTTGACTCTCGTGGCCTGCCCAGGACCAGAAGTTAAAACCCTGCTTTCCGGCCACAGAGTCCTGTCCCACGCCTCCAAAGCGTAATTCCTCCTCAACGCATTTCCGCGTTGTGTTCCCCGGTTTTGGCAGTGTCGTGGGTTGCGTTGGCAGGTGTTCAGCTGACCTCTCCTCAGAAGTCCCAAATTCTAAATGTGGGGTGCGCGAATCCCAGATTACTGCACCTCTGTATTTGGTCACATCTCCCCGAGATGAGACGAAAACCCCAGCGTTCCGTCCCCCCTTCATCTCCCTGATTTGGGAGCTGATCGGCTGCTGTTGCGTTCCTTGTGCTGCCTTCCTGGTGATTCCCTGGGAAGCAGTTTCCCCACGCTCTGCTGGCTTTCGGTCTGGCGCGGATCTGAATTTGGGTGTTTAGTGAGGCAGGCTTTTCTGTAGTAGGTGCTACTGATTTTTTGGCGGGGGTGTATAAAATATGACTACAGCCTTGTCTGGATGAAAACGAGGAGAGTTGATCTTAAGGCGTCTTAGTGGACTTAATCTATTTATCACCTTTGCTACCTCTGGTCAAGGCAGCGGTTGTTCTTTAGCAGTGCGCTTTATTGCTGTTGGTTTCTGAGGTACGAGCCCTGACTGGAGCCAGAGAAGGTGGTAATTAGGTGGAGCTGACGGGGTCCAACAGGAGACCTTTTAACTCCTGTTTTAGAGGCCTGTTTGGGGACGTTTACATCTGTCACTGTGCCAGTTGTTTCCGTCACCGACTGTTGCATCTCATAACGCAATGGCAAGAAGGTGGACTTGTTCCTCGCTCGCTGTGGTGTATAGAGTGAGGCACAGCAGCAACGGATGAAATGATGTTCTCCCCTGCTTTGTCCATAAAATGGGGCTAATCCCATGTAAACCAGCGAGATGGGCAGAGGAAGGAGGACGGGAGTGGTGTAAGCCAGGCCAGGAGATAAGCGCTGAGTGGATGCCAGCCTTCTCGCCATTATCTGCAATAAAATATTTGTCCATTTTCTGTATCTTACTCTCATTGAAACACCAGTACATCTAACTGTGGAGAGAAGTGCAGTTATGTGAGATGTGGGCCATTTCACCTGAAGTCCAGAGGACGGCCGTGGAAGCCTAATTCTGGCCAGGTTTACAAACTTCTCCGCAGAGCAGAAGTGTCTGATACATGTTGCTGAGCATCCTCCTTTTGCATTAAAAGCAGGAGAGTGTCACCAAATTGTCTGTTTGAGGGAGGGACTCCTAGTTACATAGAGTGCTGAGCGCAGTAATGCCTGAACTCTGTGTTACTGTGGTGCACGTGATAAAATCGTCATCTGTGGGGAGGCCCCACACCTTCGTGTTGCAGTGGGAGTCTCGGCATTTGCCTTTCACCACGACATCCAGCCGTCTGATGCTGATGGCTTTGCTTTTTAGTTTGTAGTCTGCATCTCAGCAGTCGACGTCCAGTCCTGTTGTCTGGGCTGCAAAAAATCCTCCTTTGATTTCTTGCCGTCCGCGTTCTGTCTGGGACCTCCAGCAGCAGAGGGGTGCTGGCTGGAGCCTGTTTCCGATCTCATCAGTACCTCTCCGTGCTGGAGGACGGGGCGGGTGGCAGAGAGAAGTGGTGTTCTTGTGTTGGTGGTCTGCAGCGCGAGACGCTTGGTCCGGTTCAGTTGTGTTGCTGGCCGGCAGGTTTGAGAACACTTTTGCTCTCTCTGCTGATTTTTAGAGTCTTAAATCTCAGCAGTAGATGATGTGCAATGTCAAAATTAGCAGAGAGAGCCTGTGGAGGGAGAAAAGGGGGTTCTTGATCTCGGGCTGGCCTTCTTGCTTGGGCTCAGCAGTGAGAGGTCAGGGGTGCTGCGGCTGAGGACAGCAGCGAGCTTTGGAACAGCCTTCTCCATGTAACTCCCGGGTGTAGTTAATCAAAACAAAGTGGGAAGAGGTAAAGCACATCCTGTCTTGTGCGATCCTGGATCTGTCTTGTCTGGGAGTTGCCTCACATGGAAGGAATTGTTTGTCTGTTTGACCTGCGCCATGGAAACTCAGCTGGTTTGGGGCAGGTAGGTAGGTAGCTGCGGATCGCAGTGAAGCGACGCACGTTTAGGAACCACTAACTGAGAGTGAACTCTCTCCTCCCTGTGCCATTACACTCCTGTCCCCAGGCGGTGATGAAAGGCGACGTGTTTAAGGGAAGCTTGTAATGTTGGTGTGCGTGTTTCCTCCTTCCAGGGGTTGAGGGGCTGCAGTGGTTATTGAGAGTGATTGAAATAAGGAATGGAGTGTTGTGAGCTGGTTACATGTGTCTTCCCCAACTCAGCAAAGGTGGGGAGAGGCCAGCGAAGCGTGTTTTCATGTCCTGCCTGATGCTTCAGAAAGATTGAGCCACAAAGCACCCAACTCTTCAGGCTGTGTCGGGGTAGATTGCTGGAGAAGACAGTGAGAAGAGGGCTTGTAGCAGACCGAGTAAGGCAGGGTGGGAAGCGCGGTAGGAAGGAAGGGAGGAGGACAGGGCTTCAAGAAGCAAGTGCTGGAAGAAGATGAAATTAGAGTGAGACTTGACAGGGCCTTAACCGAAGAAAAGGAGACTTGGGCTGAAAGAAATGGAAGGTGGCAGCAGTCGCACTTGCAAACGTCCTGAGGGGAGGAATTGAAAATTAAAGGAAGTCCCCAGAAATGGAGATGAGGGGAAATAGAAGCAGCCTCTCGTATGAGTGGAGGGAAACCCTTGAGATTGGGGAAGAGTGCTCTGGAGGTGGCTGAAGAGAGCAGAGCTGGGAAAATACTCTGAAAAGGGGGTGCTAGGATTGGAAAAACAGGTGGAATTCCCAAGGGAGAGGGAAAGGGGAGTTGCCGGTGACACACATGCTCAGTAGAGTTTGATTGGGGGAAGAAGGAGTAGGGCTGAGTTGAGGGCAGGTCCAGAGAGGCTGGAAAGGAGGAGTTGCTGGGCTGGAAGTGGCAGAGGGAAAGGAATTGGAGGCAGGAGTGGAGCCCGTATGTGCCTCTGGTAAGCGAGACAAGCTGGGGACTCTTTCGAGCAGGGAAGTCCGTGAGTGGCCTTTGTGGATGGGACAAAGTGGCCAGAGAGACAAAGGGTTTGGAAAGAAGGTAGAGGGAAAGGAGGGGTTGATAGACTGGAGGTAGACAGGTTGCAGGGCTGCAGAAGGGGAGGGCTAGGGAAGAAAGTGCATATTTGGGAGAATCAGTGTGAACGTGGCCTGAATCAGCTTGATCTGTCAGAAGTCTGGGTGGATTTTGCTTGTTTCTCCTGGACACCAGGGTAAATGACATGGATAGTCAGGGTAAGGTAAGCCATGTAGTTTAGCCCAAAGAAAAGAGAAAAAGATACCTTGAAGATCGCACAGCAGAGATCCTGGCACACCGTGCTATGCTGCACCCTCAGTGGCTTCAGCAGCCTGGATGTTCCCAACCATGGGAGGATGGGACCGGTTCCCGCATAGTCAGGGCACGCAGGCATCCTGGCCTTGGCTTCCCACTCCTGGCTCAGGTGCTTGGAGGGCAGCAGGCTGTGCTTCCACAGCACAGGTCGGCCCGGGCCTTTCCGCGAGGGTGCCCTCTGCAGCACGGCTGGGGCCGATGGGCTCCGGAGGGGCTGAGCGTGCCATGGGGCTCGCGGAGGGAGCTGCGTGGTGGCTCTGAGAGCTGGGCAGGATGGGCTCAGCAGCCTTTCGCAGGTTTGATGAGTTGTGGAGTTATTCTCGGGCAAAGGCGGCAAGGAGACAGGGATTATATTTGTGTTGCATCTCGCTTGGGTGTCACTAACGACAGCGCTCGGGATTTCTCCCCTATGCGTAGTGATTGTTCAGGTAGACTGTCCCACGAGCAATTATCTTGACTCGTACATTCTTTATTTGGTGAGGAGCTCGCTCCTGCGCTGCCTGGTGTTTGTTTCTGTACTGCGCTGAGGTGGCACGCAGACCTTTGCAAAGGCACAGTGTGCTACATCATCCCGCGTGAAGGGTTGGAGTGCTTGAATTCGTGCCCCTGTGTTCAGGTGGAACAGCTGAGGCGGAACTGAGCAGGACCTGCTCGGGGCAGTCGCTTGGACGCCAACCTCTGAGGGACGCACCTCACCCTGGTCGAGGAGGACGCTGATTGCGCTGTGCGAGGAAAGGGGTGAAGATGATCTCTGGAGGAGGAACATCACAGGAAAAAACTCCTTCAATTTGGCAGTATCTGTTTGAGTTTGAGGTGTGGCTTTGTTTTCATGGTGGAGCCTTTCAAAGGGCTGGGGTGTTCTGTTACAGCAGAGAAGCCTGTTAGCAGATTGATTCTGCTAAAGTAATTAGCAGTGATGTCATCTTTAAACTTCCAAGTAACCTATCCCTAGAATTGCTGTCCGCCTGTATTAGAGCAGCAGCTAGCTCAGATGACAAGCACTTCCCTCCCTGGGTGATGGCACAGCAGGGCTCATCTTTGTGGGGTGTCAGGCTTTTGCCCGTATCATGTGTGTTGGGGCTTGTGCTCAAAGCTCGGTATCATAAATGGGGGGGCGGGGGGAGTAGAGCGAGGCCGGGGAGTTGCTGCTCTCCAGGGAGCTCTGTGCCTGCTGAGGAAAACAACTGTTTTCTCTGTTGTTACTCTTAAACTTGCCACGGTCAAGAGCTTCTACCAGGTGAAACCAGAGCTTTCCCCAGCTGGCTCACAAGCATCAGTCCAGCGTTTCCTCTTGGTTGCAAGGGCAAAAAAAATTGGTTTGAGAAGTTGAGCTTCATTTCTGCAAAGGAAGAGCCGCTCTGCAGTGGGAGTGGTTTCTTCATTAGTCAGCCAAAGTGACTGACGCCTTGTTTTGTGACTGAACTGATTTAATTGTAATACATTCTTGTCATTAAATGTGCCTTTAATTTTGCACCACAGTTGTCTCAACCTTCGCAAGTGTTTAGTCAGCACTAGATATTTTCCTGTCCACCCTGAAGAAAAAACTTTGAGAGGCAGGAGAAAACTGGAAGGAGAAAGCAAACAAGTCATTAGGGCTCTGTACTTGGACCTGCAGTGCAAGGGAGGCCTTGCGACGAAACAAGGAGGCAGCAAAGTGGAGAGTGGGTGACAAATCAAGGAGCGGTTGCTGTGGCAGTAATAATCAGTGCAATATAATCAGTGTCTAGCTCGTCCCTGAGCTGCGATGGGCTCTTGGGTGTTTGGAGTTTGGGGCATGTTGGGGCCTTCTGTTTCCATTTCCAGAAAGGTTTGGTTTTCTGTATTTTCTGTGGCGTGCCCTCCTGCGTCCTCATGATCAGCCAAGGGTGGCATGTTCCCAAGGGCACCCTAAAATAGTCAGGGCTAACTAGTGAGAACCCAGCTCTCCTTTGTCCAGAGCTACGAGTACCTCCTCTGGTTGAGGGACTAGTGTTTTCCACGGGCCTCTCCCGTCTCCTACCCTCCAGGGGAAGGGGACAAGATTCCTGGCTGTCTTCTCCTGCGGTCTCCACCCTCATATTAAGTCTCCAAGCCTCTGATCAGCCCCCTCACCTCAGGGGAGCAGGCGTTCTCTAGCATTCGGACTCAAGCTATAACTGCAGAAAGGTGTTGGGCAGGAAGTTGCAGGGTCCCTCATCTTAGTCGGGGCTCAGCATGGGTTTCTCGGGTAGTTTCAGATGGGTTAGGTGACTCGGCTTTCCCTGCAGCAAATACCACAGGGCCTTGGGGTGGGAAGGCAGATGGCAGTCTGTGGCCGGGCTCCCTTGGCTAATCACAGCCTCCACGGGGTGGTCATTACTCCAGTTTTGCAGATGTGGAAAGGGACGCTGATGTTAGGTGATAGGCCTGGGGCTACGGCGTCAGTCTGTGTCAGAGCTGGACTTGGAGATTGGCATCTTGCTTGCCGATTGGGACTTGCCAACAGGGTTTTAAATCTATCAGGCACTGTTTCGATCTTCCACTAAGTGCCTGCTCCCTCTCCTGGGAAGCTCACTGTTACTTTGAGTGTTTTACATGACTGTGCCTCTTCTCTTGCCTTGTTAATTTTTTTTTTTTTCCTAGGTGTGGCGTGGTGTACCAGGTGCCAAGTTTCAATGATTTTATGTAGTTTTTTTTTAAAAGACAAAAGGATTAATGAAGAAGAATTTTAGTGAAGGAAGGGGAGGAAAAAAATGGAGCAGTTTGGAACAAACTGAGATCTTCCCCCGCACCGCTTGGGCCATGGCTGAGACAGACCTGTTCAGCACCATTTTTGCCATCAGTTGTCTTCTGGGGTTGTAAAAGCACTCCCTGAAAGCTCCCCTCCAGACCTCTCCGTTAACTTACCCTGCGCTGCTTGGAAATGGTTGCCACAGAAAAGTTTTAATGAAATTCCTGTCAATTCCCAACCACTGAGTGGATACTAAGCCCGTGGAAAGGCCTGGGGGCTCAGGAGAAAGGAACAAGTAGGAAGAGGACGAAAACACACAATCTGCTGGACCTTCCCCTCCCGCCCCCCTTTCAAAGAAAGGATTTACAGCTCAACCTTGCGCCAGCTGTTCCTCGGCTTTAACAGTCAAGAGAGAAATAAATAAAATTAAAACGGCCACCACCAGCCAGCCAGTCCCGGATCCTGTTGAAATCAGGGAGAGTGTTTCTGTGACCCCCTCCAGCGAGGGGGAGGAGGCAGTGGCAGCACAGCAGTGCTGTGAGGAAGCTGGGCAGATTGCTTGCAAGACAACCTCCTCCTCCCATGCAGCAACTGGAGGGGGCTGCAGCATATCAGAGGGCAGGTTAAAAAGGAGAAGTGGCTTCCTCAAGACTCCCGGAGTGGCTTTTCTGCAAGAAGTTTACCAATATCTTGCTCTTTCCCAGGGTGCTCTCTGGGTGGGAAGGTGCGCTCAGCTCCTCACCTCGCAACGTCGTGCTCATCTCCTTGCCCGAGCCTGGAAGGCTTCCCTTCCCCTTGGAGCCTGGTTGTCGGTGGGGGGACCTGCTTTCTTCAGGCTGTTGCCCCACTGAGGGAAGCTCGTAAGGGCTCTCGGCATTCCCGCCCCAGCGGCCGTTTCAAAACCAAATCCAGTTCTCGGTTCTGAATTTTTAATGTTTTTAAACCTCCTTCCCTGCGCCCACGAACTCTTGCGGGGCAGAGCGTAGCAGGGACTCCTGGGCCTCGTACTCCAGAGACCGCCGTGGACTTCGGACTGTCCGCTCTGGTCAGAGCTCACCCTGGGAGCAAGCACAGAGACTGGGTAGCGGTTTGCCCCCATCCCTCTCCCCTCCCCTTCTCGTCTTGTTCTGACTCCCGCTGGGCCTGGGCTATGCTGCGGGGCGGATCCCCCACCACAGCTCCAACATGCCAGCAGCATCTGGAAAGAGATTCAAACCCAGCAAATACGTCCCGGTCTCAGCTGCTGCCATCTTCCTAGTGGGAGCCACCACCCTCTTCTTTGCCTTCACGTGAGTCCCAGCTACTCAACCAAAGAGTGGGGAGGGCAAAGGGAGACCCGGGGACCCAGCCGCCTCTGTGCGGTGCTGTGAGGTTGGGGGGGGCAGAGACTGCACGGGGTTTATCTGGGAGAGGAGCTGTGACTTCTTGCCAGACTAAAGCGGGGTTACTGTGCTCTGGGTGCTAAAGGATGGACGGTGGAGCAGCCCTGCAGTCCATCGGAGCAGTTCAGCCTCAGCTGGACCCGTTTCACTCGGTTTTCCTGTGAGGTGAGCGAGAGGAAGCGGGGCCCGGTGGATGCCGGCGAGGCACCTTGCCACTGCTCGGCTCCGGTTCCTGGCAGCCACTCCTCTCCTGTCTTTTGGGTCTTTGCAAAACTCGCTCGTCTCGCTGGCAACTCTCACAAATCAGCTGGGCTGGGAATTAGTTTGTGACCTGTAGGTGGAAAATGACAGAGGTAATTTTCTCCTTTGGAGCTGTGTGAAGTGGTTTGGTGGACTGGGGCAGGCTCTGTGTTATTTTTAGAGTTTCGTAACTGATTTGTAAGCCACAAAGGAAAGTTCAAGGAGAAGTACTTTGACCCCTGCGTGGATCTCTCGCTGCTGTTGATGTCAGCCTTGCCCTGAGGAAACGAGGGTTTGGTATCTCTGGACAGGACCCAAAGCAGGTGGCCTGCCAGCAGGTCACTGGGGCCTGAGGCAGATGCCTGTGTTGGCCTTGGAGCTGGTGGGGAAAAGCCAGGGTGTAAAATGGTACCAGTTGCTGCAGAGGGCCAGACCGTACCATAGGGATCTTGCTGGGCTGGGAGAGGGGTAGGGCTGCTGCTCACGTTAACATTTTCCCTTCCTGGGTGACAAACAGCTTATTAACACTCGCTTGGGGCCGAGCTGAGCCAGTTCTGGGTCGGTGGCAGGCGGGGAGGCAGGACCTCAGGCTGCTGAGCCGCTGTGCCGGCACCGAGCCCCTGGCAGGGAGCTGCCTGTGCCGAGGCAGTGCGTGCTGGGCAGGCGTGCTGAAGCACGGCAACCGGGACTGGCTACCAAATCCTGCAGTGTGTTCCTGGGGTTGGGGTCTGAGAGGGGATGTGTTTTGGGGGGACAGCAGAGAGGTTGTAGATAAGACAGGTGTTTCTCTGTGCTCATACCTTGGAGGGCTTGATGGTGTCTCCGTGCAAAGGATTTGGGATTGTTCTGGCAGTCCAGAGATGTGCCGGCTGCTGGCCTGGGGGTGCAGGCAGCCGCTGTCCCAGGCAGGGGAGAGGAAGGCAGTGGGTGACTGCTGCCTGCATCCCCTCAAGCAGGGTGCCTGTTGAACGGCTCCCTTCAGCCAGCCGGCTGCCCTCGGCTCTGCTTTGCCTCTTGAGCTTCCCTCCTTTCCTCCTCCTGTCCATGGGTTACTCCTCCTCCTGCCCCAGCACTGCAGAGGGGCAGAGCCCACGCTGGTCTGAAGGCAGCCGGCCCGCAGCCTCAGTGGTGCGCTCTGTCCTTCCAGCTCTCTCCAGGGAGGCAGGAATCGGCACGGCTCCCTTTTTCCTCCCTGCTTAATTGACTGTTCCTCTTCGCTGCCAGCTGCCCCTGGCAGTCCTGCCCGGGCGGAGAGGGAGGTGCACCCCCTGCTCCCAGGGAGCCTCTCCCGCTCCCTGGGGTGGCTTGCTCTTGCGGGGCACCTTTCATTGCGCCCCGGTGAGAGCTTTCCCCGCTGAGGGGTTTTACTGCTGGCACTGGGCCGGCGGGGCTGCGGGGATTAGCCAGAGCTGCAGGAGGCAGCTCCTCCTCGGAGGCAGAAGGGCCAGACGTGAGGGCTGCTGCCGCTCCCTGGGATGGAGCCATCGGTGGCTGGAAGGTCACCGCGGCTTTAGCGCCTGGCAACAACCGGGCAATAAAAGAGTAATTTGATGACCAAAGGACAGAGCCGGTTTGATTCACTCCTTCCAGCGATGGGAGGCAGCTGGTGGTGTCGCTCAGCAGCGAGCAGCAGTCCCCCCGCCGAGACACGGCACGTTTATCAGACCGGCGTTGCCGACAGCTCTGAGCCTGGAGGTTTTGCTGCTTCAGGCTGTCAAACACTTGCAGGAAGTCGCTGACCCTGTGCTACCGTTTCAGGGGGTGAAGGAGAAGAGGAGGGAGCGGGCGATGTCCTCTGAGCAGCTGGATGTGACGCACTGTGACTTGGGGGGACAGGCGTGCCTTTGCTTTGTCACGGCAGGCTGCACGCTGCACTTTGCGGGGGAATAGCAGGGCAGCCCTACCCCCCAAACCCAGTCCCTGCTGCTGTGGCCGAGCCTGCGGTACCTGGCTGTGAGCTATCGCAGCGGCTGGTAGCAGCCGCTTATCAGCAAGCGGCATGGTGCGAGGCATAGCTGGGAGCAGGCGCCGGTGCCGTGGAGCAGGTTTGTTCAGAACAGGAACACCTGGGCAGGGTCGCTTTAATTGTAGGTCAGTGGATGTTATTTAACCTACTTTAAAGCATCAAATTAAATCTCAAGCAGAGCGGCAAAGCACAGTGCGCTTTCACACGGGTTATTTGGTGGGGAGGGAATGGCGTTACTCCCCAGCATTACAGTTCTCTTGGGGCAGTTTCCACCTGGCTGCTGGGCTGGGGTGGAAGGGACATACAGAACCACAGCGAGGTTTGCCCCCTGCCTGATTACCGCTGTAGGATCCTGTTGGTTTCCTGTGGATCGCTTTGCCCCCCTTCCTCGCCTGGCAAAAGACAGGCGACATGGCTGCAAGCCTGCTGCCTGGCCGTGCTCGATGCCGGCCGCTGCCTGACACGGCGGCAGGGCCCCCTCCGCAGCGCTTGCCGTCTCTGGTGTGCTTGCCGCAGACCTGTTCAGGAGGGTTACGCTGTCAGCATCGGACCTGAAGCTCATACTTTGGGAGGTGAAATGGAAGTTTTGAGGTGGGGGGCCCCTGGGACACCTCCCGTGGGGCCTCCTCCCAGGCAGAGAGGAGCTGGGGCTGGGGACAGCTCTTTTGAAAGGCTCTGTTTGTGTTCTTTCTAGTGCATCCACCGGGTGCCTTTGGGTCCAGCCACACTGGCCCAGGATTTGTACCTCTGGGCCAAGAACTCTATTCAATTGATTAATTTAATGAGGAGATGCTGCAGAACGTGTGGCAGTTGAAACGAGCTGAGGCTGATTGTGCTGGAGGGAGCAGGCAGCAGGAAGAGGGGATGTTCCTGTCCTCCCCCAGGAAGGAGTGGGGGTCTCTGACTTGCTGGGGTCTCACTCAGGTGCTGCTTTAGGACCGAAATTCCCCCTTGGGGTCAGTTTGTCCATTTCTGCATCTCCCCCCTGGCCTATACTGGTCCCTGCTCCTTGTGCAGTCGGTGCTCAGCCTTCCCTTCCCCTCTGGAGGCAGGGAGCACCTCTGAGCTGCTCATGGCAGGGGCTCTCTGGATAGCGTGCCATCAGTTGGCCTCTTCCTTCTGTTTGCCTCGACTCTTGCTTGTGGCCACAGCTCAGTGTGGCTTTTGGGGCTGCATAAAAGTCTGCAAAGTGTAAAAACTGTTTCTTGCAATTAGGTGAATCTGTCTGCAAAACCCCTGACCCTGACTTTTCCTCCCATCCTTGCAGCTGGGAAGGCTGCGAGGGAACTGCACGTGTTTGGGGAAGGAGCTCTTGCCTCTTCCCGCATTAGTGGAGGAGAGAGGAAGGAGAGGCATGAGGATGGGGACGCCAGGGTAGGATGCGGCAGTCCCCGGAGCCAGCGGTGCCTCTGGTACAGGGTGGCATGCACACTCCTAGTTGGACCCAAACTTGTGTGGCGGTCACGGTGAGCAGGGGTTGTGTTTGCAGCAAGGCCTTAGAGAGAGCTGGAGAGAGAGGCCGTGAGTCCAGCCCTCTGAGGGTTGGAGAGGTGAGCCCAGCCCTAGCACGGCACTGGCCCCTCCTCGCTCGGCGGCGGGTCAGAGTCCAGGGTTGCAGGCAGGGTGGGGAAGGCGTCCTCAGGGACGGCTTTCTTGCGGGAGAGGGCTGGGGACGAGGGGCCGCAGGGTGGCTCCTAGCCTGCGGAGGGGAGGAGAAGCCAGGCTGGGGAGTGCTGGCTTCTCCTGCTGTGACTAGTGGCAAAAAGCCCGTCTCGGATCCAGATGTGACTCAGTTTGCCCGAGGTTCCCCGATTTCTCTTATGTGCTGCCAGAGACAAGTCTTGACAGCTCTTCTAGCAATGGGCGTGCTTCTCATCCCAATCTGGAGAGGGAACTCGATGAGTTCCTTGGGACCTGTGTGGCCACGATGGTGAGCAGCCTCCTTCTTCCTCCCCTGTGGAGCTGGAGCCCATGCTCTCCAGCTGCTCCCGATGTCGAGGCAGGGTCTGCAGCCCTGTGCTCTCTGGGAGAGCAAAAGGCAGGAACACGTCAGTGCTTCTGATAACAAGGTTTCCGCTCGGGGATCAGCAGCCACCCTTGCTCCCTATGCTGCAGAGGACTGTGTTCCCTCCCATGGGGTGGGATTGATCTCGGGGAGGTAACTCCACTGTGTTGGAGGCCATGAGCATGGATGCGAGTGGGTGGTTTGGCTCAAGTAACGTATGGTCTGTGTATCGTGAGGATTCCTGCTTCCCTGTCGTGGTGTGGTGGGGTCCCTGGGTGTGGAGAGAGCTGGGAGGGCGGCAGGCAGCGGGCTGCCATGCTTGGGAGCGCCGGGGAGGAGACCCCCAGCATTGTGCTTGCAACCGAGAGTGTTCAACCTGAGGCTACCCTCGTAAGCTGCGGGTCCTCATGGTCCCCGGGGAGGGTCTTCTCGTTGCTCCTGGCCTGTGAAGTCCCACCCCAGGGTGGCTTTGCATCCCTGGCCAGTTGTTCAAGGTGTAAAGTTTGCTCTGTGCAGAGCAGCCCCTGGCAGCTTGCCGGCCCAGGTGCACACAGCTGGCAAGACCTGATAAGGACAGGGGTTGTAAGCTGGCCTGGAGGCACCACACCAGCTTCTCCGATCGATTCTCCTTTCTGAAGGCTGAAGATCAATCTTTCATCCACCTGCGGCATCTGGCTGGCAGGTTGGCTCTTGGAGTAAGCGGGGTCCTGTCCTGGGGCTCGTGGGCACTCAAAATGGAGACTGGAGGCTGGGTTTGGAGGACGCGCTGCAGCGAGCCCTCCACTCTGTCTGCAGCTGAATACGCAGCCCCCAGAGCAGAGCTGGAGTGACGGCGGGGATCAGAGTCCCCAGGCGGGTCTCCTCTGTTTGATCCATTGGCATTGGTCACCCTTTTGAAGCTGTGGCTGCGTCCTCCTCAGTGCCAAGGTGTCTGGAGTCTGCTGGTGCTCCCTTAGCTAAAGGGTCGGTCTTTCTCACACATGGGGACCCGCTGTCCTGCCCCATGGGAGCCGTGCTTCTCCCTCCTGGGAAGGGCTCAGTGCCCAGACAGCACAGGAGGTGATGGGAGAGGTATTCCCTTCCCCCTGGAAGGCCAGTCCTTCCCTCTCTGCCTGCCCCAGAGGTTTTCCTCTGTGCCAGCCTTTGCTGAGGCAGCTCAGTCCTTCCCCTGCCTTGCCAGAGTCTGTCTTTCGAGGATCTGGGCTGCATGTTTGGCTCAGCCTTGCTGTTGGCATTTCCCTTGTGCAGGGATGGCTGGCGTGCAGTGGGTCTCCCTGGCTCCCCTCCATCCCTTTCAAGCAAAGATTTGGGCTGGGATTTCCCTTCCTAGAGAGACGAGCAGAGCTCCTTGCTTGGGGTTTCTGGAAGGGCTTTTCCTCATCTGAGCCTCCCTGTCCCTCTTCCTCCAGCAGTCTCTCCTCTGCTGCTCTTAGCTCTGCAACTCGGCAGAGGGCAGAGTTGGGGGGCTCAGCTCAGTGATGTGGGGTGCTTGGCTCTGCCCTTCCTTGAGGTGAAGGGACATCATGAGTGGCCACCTTCCCCTTGGCACTGTCTGTGTCCAGTGCCGGAGAGGAGAGAAACATCCCTCCAAAGGGGCTGCTGCCCCACAAGAGCAGAGAGCAGCCCTGCCGGGTCCCTCAAAGACCAGAACAGCAGTGGTGATGAAGAGAGTTGGGGGCTAACGAAGCCACCCATCTCCTTGAAACTGCACCACCGGCAAGGCCACTGGCCCTGGAAGCTGCGGGGAATGGGCCGTTTGCCCCTTGCCCAGCTCTCCTTCAGCTGCTGGGAAAGTACCTGGGGGCCGCCAGCTCCCTGCTGGCTCCTGCCTTGCCAGCCTACCCTGCCGCAAATACCAGTTTCCCCTCTGCAAGACTGGGAGACTTTCTCGCCTTCATTTTCTGCAAACCACTTAAACCACGTGAACATTTCTTGCTGGTGCTGTTTGGTGGGTGGCTGGGGGCAGCCCTGGCAGCAGCTCGGTGCTGGGGGTGGGTGGGATGAGCCTTCTCCCCGGGCACAGCCCGCATGTCAGAGGGGAAGGGGAAACTGGGCTAGGTGTGAGCTCCTTGCTCCTGGCATGGCTTCCAGTCCTGTGGCAGCTCCCGGCAATGCCAGTCATACTGGGCTAGCTGGGACAGATGTGGCTAGCGTGTTCTACCCTTGCTCAGGTCTTGGCCTCGCAGTGTTGCATGTGTCCTGTACCTCCCCAGAGCCCCTCTCCGAGGGTTTCGGGACACAGATTGGAGAGGGCTCCTCCTTGCTAGCCTGTCCGTCCCAGCTGTGCTGGCGCCACCCGCTCTGCGGAGAATCTGCCTGGCCGGCTTCCAAAGGAGACGGCAGGGCCGGCACTCTCAGGAGGCAGAGCCGGCACGGCCGGTGCCGTGCGGGTTGTAAAGGAGCCGCTCCCCACCCTGGAGGAGAGCGCTTGGTGAAAAGCCGGGAGATGCTGTCCCAGATACGTGGAGGTGGGGAGGCATCGCCCAAGGTGCCCAGGAGGGTGAGGCTCCCACCCCAGCGAGGTGCTTGGGGGCTCCTGAGCAGCATGGAGGAACAGGGCAGGGGTGTGGAAGAAGTTTTGGAGAAGACACTTTGCAGGTGCAGCTCTGGTCTGGTGTGCAGGGCCGGGGCCTGGAGGTGCTGCTGAGGGTGAAGGCACCAGGTCCCGCTTTGGGAGAGGAGGAGGAGTGTGCTGGCTGGCAGAGCAGGGCTTGGCTCCCGGTGCGCTCCTGCTAGCCAGATGTCTTGTAAAGTCCAGAGGGATTGCCCTCCCGCTCTCCTCTTGCCCTTACCGCTGTGCCTGGATGGGGACTGCCTCGCCCTTGGCCAGCGGAGGGCAGGTCCCGCTGCCGCTTCCCACCCTCTCTGGGTGCAGGGAAGGGCCAGGGCATGGAGCTGTGCCTGGGTATGCCCTGCCCACCTCTCCCTCCTCCGCTGCCAGGTGGATGCCAAGGCAGGTGTGCCTGCTCCTCCAGCCCGGACAGGTCTTATCTCCCACCTGCCACTTGCCTGGAGGCAGCCCTCCGCCTGGCGCCATCGCGTCCCCTCACACGCTGCCCTGTGCGGGAGGGTGCCCTGGACTGGGCTGAGCTGGGGGCAGAGCCCTGGACCAAGGGCTCATTCCCAGCTGGAGCCTCCCAGGGCTGCCGTGACAAGGACAGGGGCTGCCTCGCTGGTGATGGGACCCGTCCCCTGGCTGAGTCACAGCGGGTGGTGGTGGAGGAGGGGACGGACCAGCGCTGCCCCTTCACCTCTACCTGCTCGGGGGCTGCGGGGGATTACAGCGCGGGCACCATATGTCATTCTGCCTGCTGAGCCCTGCGCTCTGCCCCTCTGTGCTCCTGCTGCCTAAATCCATCTGCACTTATTGCTGCAGGGGGAAGAGAGGGACAGATGCTGTCCTAGATCTGTGGGATTAAACTCCCAGCAGCAAAGCAGATTAGGGTATTACGCTGGCGCCTCTGAGGGGGAAGCCCGCTGTCCTGAGCCCAGCTCGCCCGGGGCAGGGGGGGAATGCTGGTGATTCCCTCGCTGTGCTTCCACGGGGCCCCTCAGCCAGGCCCACGGAGGAGCTGGGCGCTGGCCGGGGCAGGCTAGCAGTGATGGGGTCCCCATGTGCCACCGGAGTTGTCTCCAGGCTGGGCTCCAGCTCCAGGATGTGAGGAGCAGGAGCAGCTCTGGAGGCACTGGAGCTGCTGCTGGTTTTGCATCCCCTCGCAGGTTTTGCATCCCCTCTGCCCACCGTGCTCACTGGTGTAACGCATGGAGGGTGACGTTCAGGTGCCTCATGGCTGGATCCCTTCCGGGCGTCCCTTGTGCTGTCAGCCTGGCTCACCCCATTCTCACCACCGCCTGCGGTCACTCCCCGTGGCAGCGGGGTCCTGTGCTGGCAGCGCCCGTGGGGCTGTAGGCACAAGAGGGGAGCGGTGCTTTTGCCCTCTGATGATTTACCACAGTGCTTCCTACACCAGCCCCCCACGGGTGCTCCCCCAGGGCTGGGGGTTAGGCTGGTCTGTGGAGGGTGCCTGAACACACCCTAGGTCAAACTGGCCAGGGTGCAGCTCCAGTTTAGGTGTGGAGGGCCCTGGGTGGGAGCAAAAGGAAGACTTGATGGCAGGGAACCTCCACAGCTGCCTGCCTGGGCAGGAGCCTGGAAATACAGCCCAAGAGCAGGGAATGTGGACTTCCCAGCCAGGCCACCACCGAGCATGGCAGGAATGGCTTACAGGGATGGCTTACAGGGATGGCTGTGGGGCTCGGAAGGGGTGGTTAGCGCCCGCTCGGCCCTCGCTTGCTCAGAGCTCGGCGATGCCTGCCTGGGGCTGTGCGGGTTGAGGGGGACGATGCGAGGGGCAGGAGGAAGTACCAGAGGAGTGACCCGTGGGACAGGGCCTGGGTGTCTCACTGCTTTTGTGCCTGCAGGTGCCCAGGGCTCAGTCTGTACGTTTCCCCAGTCATTCCTGTCTACAATGCTGTCGTCTTCCTCTTCGTGCTGGCCAACTTCAGTATGGCCACCTTCATGGACCCAGGCATATTCCCGCGAGGTGAGTCTGGCTCCGCTTGGGGAAGTGACTTGGATAGAGCTACCTCCTTCCACCCTTCCTCTGAGGTAAAGAGAATTACCTGATCCCAAAAGGCTTGAGGAAAGCCCTCCTTGCCCTGCCCAGGTGGGATCGGGTGGTGACACACACCACAGGGACGGTAGCTCTGGGTTCAGCGCCCAGCCTGCAGGACCAGGTGGTGGAAGCAGCGTAAATCCTGGCACCCAGTATCGGGTACCTGGGGCTCAGGCGGGTGTCGCGGTTTCGCGGCAGGGCCTGGGAGTGCCCCCCCTCCTCTACCTGTATTTGGGGGTCCTTGGCCGGTCCCTGTGCCAGGTGAGATGGGGCTGGTGACAAAGGAGGGCAATGCACGGCATCTCCAGCTCAGGAGGGCAGGAGGCTGGCTGGGCCCTGGCGTCCCCTTCCCCCACGCCCTGATGCGTGGCTGTGCTGGGGTTTCCCCATCAGCTGAGGAGGACGAGGACAAGGAGGACGACTTCCGGGCTCCGCTCTACAAGACAGTGGAGATCAAGGGCATTCAGGTGCGCATGAAATGGTGTGCGACCTGCCGCTTCTACCGGCCGCCACGCTGCTCCCACTGCAGCGTCTGTGACAACTGTGTGGAGGTGAGGAACTGCTGGGTCTCAATGCCTCTTCATTTCCACATAGAGTTTAATACACAGTGCAGGCAGGAAGCCCTGGCAGCCAAGCCCCTCACCGTGTCTTCTCCCCACCGACAGGAGTTTGACCATCACTGCCCCTGGGTCAACAACTGCATCGGGCGGCGCAATTACCGTTACTTCTTCCTCTTCTTGCTGTCGCTCACCACACACATCATGGGAGTGTTTGGCTTCGGCCTGCTCTACGTCCTCTACCAGGTGGAGGAGCTCTCCGGCGTCCGCATGGCGGTCACGTATCCTCTGTGAGGCTGCAGGAGTGGGGCCGAGGAGGGAGGGCGTTGGTGGGGCTGGGGACAGCGTGCTGTGGAGCGGGGCTGCGGCTCTTCCTTAGCTGGCTGCTGCTAGCATGGTGGTGATGTGCGTGGCTGGCTTATTCTTCATTCCCGTCGCTGGCCTTACGGGGTTCCACGTGGTGCTTGTGGCAAGGGGACGTACTACCAACGAACAGGTATGCCTGCAGGGCTGACGTGGGGCTGCTGGCCCCTGCCAGGCCACATCTGGATATGTTTTGGGGCTCCCCAGGACAGGACGGACATGGACAGGCTGGATCGGGGCCAGGGAAGGCCACTGAGCTGGTCGGGGCCTAGAGCACAAGATGTCTGCGAGGGGAGGCTGAGAGCACCTTCTCTGTGCAGCCTGGAGACGGGGGATCTTTACTGCTGCTGTTAGGGGTGGCTGTAGAGAGGATGGGGCTGGGCAGGCTCTGCTCGGGAGGGCAAGAGGCGACGGGCACAACTTGAAATAAGGCAACTTCCAGTTAGACACTAGGGAAAGACTTCTTCCCCATCGAGGGTAGTTGGATGCTGAAACAGGGACCTGGAAAAGGAGGAGTATCTCCAAGTATCTCCATCCTTGGAGACTGTCATGAGTGAGCTGGACAAACCCGGAGCAACCTGACCCAGCTGGCTGGACCAGAGACCCCCTGAGGTCCCTGCCCACCCCAGTATGCTGTGATGCTCCTCATCCCACAGGTGACGGGCAAGTTCCGCGGTGGTGTCAACCCCTTCACCAACGGCTGCTGTAAGAACGTCAGCCGGGTCCTCTGCAGCTCCCCAGCCCCCAGGTGAGCCTGGCACAGCATGGTGGTGCCCCATCAGCCCTGCAACACCCGGGCAAACTGCCCCATCCTGAGCACCAGGCCTTGACCTTCCTCCCGCCCCTCTCCCCAGGTACCTCGGGCGCCCGAAGGCTGAGCAAACGGTGCTGGTGAGACCCCCCTTCTTGCGGCCTGAGGTGTCAGACGGTCAGATCACTGTCAAGATCATGGACAACGGTATCCAGACAGAGCTGAAGAGGACGAAGGTGAGGAAGGTGGGGATTGGCGTTCCCTGCGTTGGGGCCCTCCATGGAGCCCAGGGGTGCAAGCCTGCATCCGTGAGTAAAGAACCGAGTGAGCCTTGTCACATTCCCTGTCCCCCTCCGTGTTGTCTTGTTCTGTGTCCCCACGGGACGGAAACCACGTCCCTCCCATGCGGCAGTGACCACATGAGGCTTTGCGCCCTCCTTTGCCCTTCCCCATCCTGTCCTTGCCCCTTGCAGCATCCTGTGGAGGTCTGCCTTCCTCAGCACATCCCAGCACGCACCGCCTTCAAGCGCTCAGTATTTTCGATGGCCCAGGAGGCAGCGAGAGCCCTGTTAATGCTGCTGCCTGTTCCCTGCCTGCCGAGGGGAGGGCTGAGGCCTTGGCACCCCTCTGATCCTCCCTCTGCGCTTTGTCTCTGCAGTCCAAAGGAAGCCTGGAGGTGACGGAGAGCCAGTCTGCTGACGCCGAACCGCCACCCCCACCTAAGCCAGACCTCAGCCGCTACACGGGCCTGAGGACACACTTAACCCTGGCCACCAACGAGGGTAAGGAAGGCATGCAGGGTCCCAGGCAGCCGCTGGGAGGGGAGCCCAGGGCTGTGCCAGGCAGACCAGGAGCTGGGGCCATAGGTGGACCAGGCTGCAGGGCAGACCCGAAGCACATCAGCGTACCCACATTGTGGGGCAGGACATGCCCACGTTTCCGCGCTGATATATGTGGCCTCTTGCACTTGGAGAAGCCTGTGGGATGCTTACAGTCAGCTCTGCTCCATCGGAGAGGAGCAGTAGGCCGAGCCGAGACAGCGTGGTGCTTGTCCAGAGACCCTGTGAGCTGCAGTGGCCTGCGACAGGCAGGCTCGCAGGCTGCCATGCTGCAGGCAGGCGCAGGAGCATCGCCAGGATGAAGGAGGCGAAGGAGTGGCAGGCCTGGCTTGGTGGCAGAGAGCACGTTTGTGGCGGCCTGCGTGACTCGCTTTCCCCGCTTCCCTGACTGCCGGCGAAGCGGTACTCGGAGCTGCCTGCGTGGGCTTGGTGAGAGGTGGGATCTGAAGGGCAGAGCTTGGAAGTAGCCGCTTTCCACAGCAGGCTGGAGGCCTCTGCAGCTCTCCCCGTCCCCCCCAGCTGGGCTGCAGCAGTGCCTGGCCCCGCAGCCTGGAGAAGGGCTGCGGCACGTGTGTCGGTGGGGGGACCAGCCAGCAGGTCCGTGGAGTGCCCAGGCACCCACTGACGCCTCCGTGCAGCATGCTCCCTGCTGACCCCGCGGCTGCTATAGAAGTCTGCCAGCCGGCGCCACTGCAGGGGCATGGAAGTGCCAGCCCCAAACACATTGCCACAGGGATACGTTTTCATCCACTCTGTTTCATCCGCCCCTGGTGTGCCTCTCCTTGAGCCCATCCCTCTCTCCGCCTCCGCCTCCCTGGTCTGTCTGCCCCAGGCTCAGAGCCGGTTCTTGGGAAGGGGAGGGCAGGGCCCCGCATCGTGTTCCTTCCCCTCTGCAGCCCTGGGGAGCCGCCACGTGTCTGAGCGTCTGTCTTTCTTCCCCCGCCTACAGACAGCAGCTTGCTAGGCAAGGACAGCCCCCCGACTCCCACCATGTACAAGTACCGGCCCGGCTACAGCAGCAGCAGCAGCTCGGCGGCCTTGCCCCACTCCACCAGCGCCAAGGTAAGGCCGTGCCCACCGCCGCCATCCTGAAGCCGAGCCGGGCAACGGGGGAACCCAGCCTCGAGGGGATGCCACCATGTTCCTGGCTGGGGGGAGAGCTTGGGGTGGGCGTTGGGAGCTTTGCAGGGGCCCCATCTTTCTGTGGGTGACTGCTGTGTCTCTGCCCCTCAGCTGAGCCGAGTGAACAGCCTGAAGGAGCCCAACTCCATCTGCGAGAGCAGCCGCAAGCCCAGCTACCGCTCGGAGCCAAGCCTGGAGCCCGAGAGCTTCCGCTCGCCCACCTTCGGCAAGAGCTTTCACTTCGACCCGCTCTCCAGCGGCTCCCGCTCCTCCAGCCTCAAGTCGGCCCAGGGCACGGGCTTTGAGATGGGCCACCTCCAGTCCATCCGCTCAGAGGGCACCACCTCCACCTCCTACAAGAGCCTGGTGAACCAGACGCGCAACGGCAGCCTGTCGTACGACAGCCTGCTCACGCCCTCCGACAGCCCCGACTTCGAGTCGGTGCAGGCGGGCCCGGAGCCCGATCCGCCGGTGGGTTACACCTCGCCCTTCCTCTCGGCCCGCATCGCCCAGCAGAGAGAGACCGACCTGCACGGCCGCTTCGCCGGCGCCGTCTCCCCCAAGCACGCGCCGCCCCGCGAGCCCTCGCCCGTGCGCTATGACAATCTCTCCCGCCACATCGTGGCCTCCATTCAGGAGCGGGAGAAGCTGCTGCAGCAGCCGCCGGCCCCGGGCAGGGAGGAGGACGCGGGGCTGGCGGACTCGGGCATCCAGTCGACACCGGGCTCCAGCAATGCTCCCCACACCAGTTCTTCCTCGGACGATTCAAAGCGCTCGCCCCTGGGCAAGAACCCGCTCACCCGCCCGGCCCCGCCACGCTTTGGCAAGCCCGAGCCCCTCCGGGTGCGCTCCCTGGGCTCCCCCGACCAGCCCGCTGCCCCCCACCTGGGCAAATCTGTGTCTTACAGCAGCCAAAAACCAGCGTCTCAGGCCAGCGTCCCCGAGACGGAGGAGGTGGCCTTGCAGCCCTTACTGGCACCAAAGTAAGTATCGGCACCGGCTGCCTCGCACAGAGCGGCTGTCCATCGCACCTCCCTTCCCAGCCTGGCGTGTCCCCTCCCTCCTTGCCGCCCCC
>VYZV01004301.1:5670-28843 GCA_013401275.1 Pandion haliaetus | reverse complement strand
GGGGGTGGGGGCAAGAGAAGAAAAAGAGAAAAGAAATATTAACCTAATTTTTCATATTCTGCTCTCTGTAGTATGTTACACAGTATTACTTCAATGAAACAGAAATACTGTTACTTCAGTTAGTTAGCTTTTTTCTTACTGCAATGAAAGACCTCCTATATGATTTCTGAACAAAGCACATATGCTACAGAAGTGGAAATACAAGAAATTACTTAAAAACATATTTTGTCCTGTCTAAAAATTCCATGTGTAACTATTCAAAACACACATCATTTTTAGTCCTTCTCCAGATCTGGTTGCAAAGAAATACTTAAAAAAACATCACTAAACCAAATACTTTTTATTAAATATTGAATAGAGCCGACTTCTTACAAGATCTTCTAACACTCCTTTATACCATGATAATGTTTCTTTTATCAGGAGCAAACTATAACTTTTAGGATAGATAGCAAAGACCTGATTTTCAGGGGAGCTGCATAAACCAACAACTGCAATTGGAGTTCATGGGAACTGTGGATGCTCCACAGCCATGTGAACCACACACAACAGCACACAGTTTACTAAACACAGTGAAAACATTCTGAAGAGAAAAATTGTTAAAAAGAAACCTCACTTGACCCATTTTAGGTTAGTAGTTACCGAGGGCCCTTTTGAACAGAAAAGACCAGCAACGCAAAAGGCCACAGATCTCGGCATTTCATACTCACAACTTATTTAGTAAAACAGGGGGAAAAATAAAGAATTTGGCTAGCGGTGCCAGCATTTTATTTTTTTAAAATAAAAAATTATTCTCTCACAGAGCTGCAAGAAGGGAGAGCATGGTAAGAGGTAAAAAGAGAAGCAAGCACCTGACAGACCTCTTTCACAATTCAAATGGATCAGGTTATTACTCCTTTTACTGAGTGCAGCGTGATAGTGGAAGCCATGAGGTAAATGCATTTAAAAATTCCTTTCAATACTGGAAATCACTTTTGGGTGCTGAGTTATTGATACAAAATGCTTAATTTCTCTGTCCTACTACTGCCAATTCTCCACGTTAAACATAAAATGAGACCCATGTTTTTAATAAATTTGCCACAGGCCAAAACCCCTCTCTTTTCTGCTGTCAGACATACCTGTGCCACAGTGTATGTGCTCTGGGTAAGAGTGAAAAGAAACAGCATGTACAATTTTGTTTGGCAAAATTTCAGAGGGTTCTTAATTGAATTTTTTTGTGTGTGTTTCAGGGTTTTTTTGAAGCCTGTTTCAGGTTTCTGTGTTGCAGAATGCTTTTCTTTATGCTTACAGCATCTTCATTATTGTAATTCTCCTTAAAAAGTATAGCCCTCTCATCCCCAGCCTCAACAGATACTATACTGAGAAAGAACATCTCCCGCCCACAGAAGAGAAAGGGAGGGGAAAAAGGACTTCAATCATCATCTCTCTCTTCTTCCCCATGCCATTCTTGTACCTAGACTGATATATGGGTCAAATCTACCCTAAGAACACTTCTATTGGAAAAGAATGAATAACCACATAATGAAGTTTCTTTGTTTTCTAGTAGAAATGGACTTCTTGAATTTTGAAAAGCACATTATGAACTTTATTTTTTAAAACAGCTACAAGCTACTGTGCCAACAGCCATGCCTATGCATATTTCCCATAAAATCAAAACCAAAGTTCACACACTACGCAAAATAAATAAAGTTCAGTATTAGTCAGAATGCAACTATGCATTGGAGAAAAAAAAAAACCTTAATAAAAAAAATATGCAAAAAAATCCAAACAATATTTCTGGTAGAACAAATAGATTTGACCTCTAAGTGACTCTGAAGCATGTACAATTTTCTTAATCTTATCCTGTTTTTGAAGTGGCTGTGGTTAGTGACATGTAGTTAGAAGTAATTCTACAGTGTATTATGTACCACTTTTACTGATTAGAGGTCAAAAACTACTTGAGCATGCTTGTAACCTTTCTGGGAAACTGAATCTTCCTTTTCAGTGTAGAAATGATGAGAGGTCTACAAGCCTGAGAGAGGATGTTGCAGTGTTACACTGAAGCAAAACCTTAGGTATGAAATGGATTGTTCTAATATTTGACCGTCCGCTGAGAGATTTTGACCCTAGGGAATCAAAGACTTCCATAAAACCAAAAAAACCCCTCACGTCCACCCACCACACATCATTTGTTTCTTTAAAGTGGGAAAGGGAAGGAAAACAAAAACCACTGAATTTCTTTAACTTTCTGCAATGAGAAGTTATTCCTCAATAGAGAATGCAAAATACTAATGCTGGGTCAAGAAAGCTTTGTGTGAGACTATCATTAAGTTGTCTGGTTACAAATTTAAAACAATACAGATTTTTGAAGTGTGCAATGTTTTACCCAGTGAGAGAAGTATAGGTGAAGTTTAGGAGAGAAAAAAGAAAAATTAAGCCACAGTTTTAACTTGAGGGGGGTAGGGGAAGATGGTCCTACCAGGACTGTTGACAAAACATTGAGAAATATCTTACTAATGATACCAGACAGCAGCAGGAGGCTTGAAGTATATTTAAGAATTAAGGACCTGCTGGAGTCTAATAAATAGAAAAACACCATCTTCAGAACTTCTGTGCGTTATCTGCCTGCAAAAGATTGCAGCTACTTCAGGTCTAGGGTGAAGCTGCTTAGCATGTATCTAAAACCATACCACTTCAAACCATATAATACGAACAAATAATTGACTATGTTCCTGATTTTATGGGAGAGATACTTAATTGATAGCTTAAGAGGTTTATAATTCATTTCAGGAGTATTTCCAATTGGATTTGTACTGTTGGAAAATATGGACATATGAAGCTTTGTGTGCGCATTCACCAGTTTATTCTGCAAAACTGAACTCTCTTCCCCACCTCCCTTCCCATTGTTAAGAGATGTCCTGGCAGCACTTTTTGCCAAAACTAGCTACTTGTAGTGTCAGGCATTAACATGGAAATTTTGAAGGAAGTACCACGAGTTCATTGTTATGGATGCAATGATGAAAACTCACCCTTTTCAATTTGGCAGCAGCTTCTCCAGAGCGGATTGCAGCCAGCAAGCTCTGGTGGATCTGTTCTGGGTCAGAGCACTGGAACGTCATCGCGGTTTGTCGCTTAGTGACAGGGGGTGGGTGGTCAGTGGGAGCACCTGACTGTGCCTGACTCTTCTGCTCAGTATTCACATTGCTGCCTTTCTATAAAGGAAGGAAGTGGGAGGAAAAACAAAACAAAAACCTTTAATCTGAGCTAGTCATAAATGGAAAACTAAGTCAACCTGGCACAAGGTTGCATATCAAACTGCCACTGTTCTAGTGTTTGCTTCATTCAAGATTTCAGAGATCAGCCACATTTCCACTATAGCACAGTTTCTTCCTCAGATAATTATGCCAGCAAAATCTTATACCCCCATTCAAGTTGTGTTTGTGCCATGATCACTTGAAGCCAAACTGATTACAGTACTCAGAATTAAGAGATCAACACACAGAACCGTGAAGAACAAATCATAACCGCTCTGAGCATAAAAATAGGTATACACAATATAAATGATTCTATCTAATTTACTGTTCTTTGAAGTAGGGGATGCTAATTATGGCAAGAAATAATTCTTTCAAATAATCTGAAGGAGGTTTTCACTTTAACATTTCCTGTATTCCTGTATTTCATTATGATGCTATGCTACTGCTAGACACCACAAGGTGTTTACACCGTATGAATAGAGCACTTCCTGACCAGGGAGCAGTTCAGAGACTAGCCTCTAGATAGTTACCTTATCCATTAGACTATTTTGTGGCCCCACTGTTATGGTCTGTAAGGAAGGATTTTTCACTTGAGGCACAGAGGTAGGTGAGGAGAATTCAGCTGCCGAAGCGGCAGAGGAGAGTTCAACAGGAAATTCCTCTCTTGGTGCCTGGCTAGTGATTGTACGCGTCTTATGGAATGATTGTGACCTTTTGACTGCGGATGAGACAGCAAGAGCAAAAGGGGATGGTCTCGAACTGGAGTACGGCTTTGGAACTGCAAAAGTTCTTAGAGTTCTTAGGTTCAATGGTGCTGGCGAACAGGAGGAAAAACTTGGAGGTTTATCGCTTTTCACAGCAGAAGTGGAAGATTCAATTTTTTTTCCATCATCAACTTTTTCTTCATCTGCTGGAGGAGAAGTAGTACTTGTTTTATGTAAAGACACAGAAGTTGGATCAGGTGATGAGATTTTTTCCCCCATCTCTGTATTCTTAGCTTCATTTTGAATGGAATTAGGAGCACAAACAGTACTTCTGGCAATTGCAGATGTCACATAATGACCTGAAGCTCTTCGTTGCATCTGCAGATAAAAAGAACTAGGCTTCGTTGTAGGACTTAATGCATTTGACTTGTCCTGAGTCTCAGAAGAAGCATTTGTATTACCCAAGCTTAGTGTCAGTGGGACATGTCGTTTAGAAGACTGTGTTTCCGCCCAATTGCTCTCAGTAATAACCTCAGCTCCAGACGTCACAACATGTTCAGAAATGCTGTTCAGTCTGTGCAGCAGATCATTTGCTGCTGCAGGTTCATCTTGCAAACCAGCCTGTGAATGACCCACACTTTTTGGAAGATCAGGAACTTCAGCTTTCACTATGAATTCTTTGGGGTCTTCATGCTTCAGAGAGTTTTCCAAATTAGATACCTCTTGATCCTTATGATCCGGTGGAATTTCTGATTCCCAGCTCTTCATTATTTCTAAGGATTTTGGAGGCACTATTTTATAAGTAGTCATTCCAATTTTTGGTATATAATCCCTTGTAATTTCATTAGCGGGCTTCGGTTTAGGTTTGGTGTCCTGTCTATAAAGAGTGTGACATTTTATGGGAGAACCATCAGGAGGTTTTGCAGTTGTTTCTGGTGAAGCAAGATTACTGCCATTTATACAAATGTGACTCTGATCTTCCATGTGAATTAATTTTTCATGGGTAACTTCTTGTCTCTTAAGATTTTGTTCTGTAGAAGTATCTTCATCCTCTTGTATTCCATCCATCACTGGAAGAAGGGGATTGTTTGTATCTGTGTTGTGTTGAGGGACCAGTCCTCTAAATGTGGATGATTCACAACCCTGAGGAACAATAATTTCTTTCTGTGTAGTCCTTTCCAAATTGCTATCCAATGGACCTGTCTGGATTGCAACGTCCTGGGTTCTTACTGTGTCCAAGCTGGTTTGATTTCTTTTCTGATCTTGCTTTTCTGGAATCAGTTGAGGATAATTCCTATGATTTACAGAGATGTCATTTTTACATGCCTGGCAGTTTGATAGTCTGTCAACTTCAAGCTTGTTATTTTCTCTAAAATCTTCTGGTTTAATTTCAGCTGCCTGAAGTTCTTTCCCTTCTTCTGTTGTTGGAAGGAGTTTTGTATCACTGTGATCTTTAAATTACAGAGAGATTCCAAAATTAATGCAAATGCCAAAAAGATTCAACCTTCCCCTTACATCATGAAGCCCTGCATCCGATATATTAAACTACAAGGACTGCCTCCTCACTGATACTGAAATTTTCTTTAACACTTACTTTTAAAGGCTATTGAAAGATAGACTTACCTTTGACTAATATTGCTAAATAATAGTATTCTAACTCGGGTATTCTTCCTTAATTAACAGACTACTGGTGCCATGCATCAACGTAATAGAAAAATCTATTCAAGGATGATTTGAAAAGTGCTAATGAATTTCACTTGATCATATAGGCATCAGTGACTCAAGATCTCAAGGACTATTCAATATTAAGTTAGATGCAATTTTTATTTAGTTCCACACTTTTGTGGCTTCTGTTCTTTAGTTTTAACATTACAAATGTTATTTGTCAACTACACCTTATGTATTTGTACAATGGAACAATTGGAAAACATATGGACAAAAACAATTTTCCAACTGTATTTTTCCAATGGTTTAGCAGGTCTGATAATTCAATTTTCTACCCCCAGACTAAACACGTAGTCCTCTCCAAAACACAGGAATATTTGGGTCAAATTGTTTTAAATACAGTATCGGGAAAAATTAAATTCTTTAGGAATACTCACTTGGGGTGGTATTTTGCAAAAAAGCAACATTTCAAGGATGTTATAAAATGGCATTTAAAACTTGTATCACATATAAACAGGACTCATGCAGTATGTTGTTATGATTTATAAACAGAGGTGTGCTGAATATAAAAGACTATGGAAGGCCTAATATATAAATCTGAAAATCAGCATCACAAAAGGGTAAAATAAATCAGTCAGGTCACTAAATCCACAGAAAAATTTATGATCCATTAGATGCACAGGACGTCGTCATTTCTTTTCATATCAGCTGTCACTTTGTTCTATTTGTGTTTAAAAAAATTTGCATTTTCATGCAGAAAACTCATGCTAATTTCATAAGCAAAGAACAACTGATGGCCTTTCCTTCCCCGCTGTGGTGTGCTGCCCATGTCACACCACATGGCGGGACAACTTCTGTGTCCAGCCTTCCCTCTCCTCAGCACTGCTCCACCCATACTGCCCTAAAACAGCTGGATGCAGCTTTGACTACTGCTATAATTAAAAAAATATTAAAAATAAAACACTGGAAACCCAAAACTGCAGTCAATTCTTGTCACCTCATCTCAAAGAGGCTATGCCAGAGCTACAGAAAGCATAAAGAAAATAATCTGATTATAGTAATTCAGGAGTTGACTGTATTGTCATTTTTTTCAAAGGAATAGAAAAGTTCTCTTCAACCTTGCTTTGAAGTATTAGAAATGAGTGGGAACTACTCACCATCAGTTTTATTTTGATCCAAAATTCTAAGCTTCCTGTCTTTTTCAAATGCAACTTGCTCACTGCTTATCTTAGTCTGTAGTCCTCTGTAAAGTGCAACAGTACATTAAATACGCTGGTATCATTCATTTCACTAAACACAAGAAACGATGCAAGAGAACTGGCAATACTCTCCAAACACAGATGGACAAAATAGAATCAGTCTGCCAAACACTGGAGTACTAAACAGAATAGGTTTGTTGTTGTTTTTTTTTTTAAAAACAAGAGGAAATGCTGCTATGATATTTTACCAAAATGACACGCAGCTTTACTCTCTCCTGTGTCAGCAGATGATCAGTTTTCCTTTCTCTTCTCCCCCTCCTTTTGTTTACTCGTGCAGTTTGAACAAGCCCCTTTCCAGTAACAACTCAGTTTCAGTGAAGCCACAGTGGTTTATCATTCATATAAGAGTGTTCTTAGTGTGAAGTGTTCTGACACCCCCAACATTTAAAATGTGTCCTTGATTTTGTCCCTGACACGATATACAGGAAGCTGCGTGAGACGCTGACTGCATGTGAACACACGAACTGTGCAGTATAGACTTTTCAAGACAGTAATGAAAAATTTTCTGTCCCTTTCAAGAAATACCTTGAGAACAATAGAGAAACACTCATGCAACATATTACCTGCATAGTAAACATTTTGCAAATGCATACAATTTCTGTCCTCAGATCATGGGGAACAAGAGAACCACACAAATGCTGAATAAACCCCTGATCTTTTAGGGGGGAAAATATTAAGTCCCTGGCCAAAATACTTAAAATTTCTCTTCCAAAAAAATTACTAGAACTTCAGACTTACATCTCTTAACATATTTTTATTTTCTGTAGTTACAAATACTGGCATTACGAAGATTCCAGTTCATTTGCCACATCAAATGTATTAGCTGTCAGGAACCAGTGCCTTGAGCTGAAACATCTGCTTTGAATCATTTAAAAGGAGAACTTCCTCAATAACCATCCATCCCCATGTTGCTTGTACAGTCCAAAATATACTGTAAGTGTCCAATAAACCACTAAACAGGAGCATATGCTCTCAAAATCATTGTTGGAAGAAAGGTGAAGCTTAGTCCTGCACTCTGTACTCTTGCTTATCTCCCTCCCATGAACAAAGCTGAGGGACTGAACTACAAGTATTCACAACAGGCTGAACTGTTTAAAAAACAAAACAAAAAAAAAACCCACCAAAAAAACCCCCCAAAGCCACAGAACACCACAGAGTATCATTATAGAAATCAGTGGTTTTGACTGGAATATTACACACATCCCTGGTTTGATTAAAAAGCACTTCTTCAAAGTAACTAGATCTTATGTAAAAGATCTGAATTATCAAAAGGTTTCCAGAAATACGTCAGAGAAACCCTAGTCCTCGTTCTGGAATCCCTGTGATACTTCAGGAAAGAAAGGATTGCCAAACTCTAAAGTTAGAACGCAGTACATGCTAGATGGTAGATTATAGGCCATGAAAGGCCATTACAAGTTAGTGGGGGGAAAAAAGAAACACCCCTTGGACAACTGGCCAATCTGGACCAGTAACACAGGTCTGATAATTTGCAAGTTCAAGACAACTTTAAAATAACATTTGGCTGATCCTCCTCCTTGTAAATCCCCATAGAGCAGACACACCCAAGCAAGTGGCACAGTATTTGTCAGGACGGAGCATCAAAAAGATTTTTGCAAAGCCCCATTTGGCCTTGGACTGACAAAAAAGACCTTTGAAATACAAGTCAAAGCTCTCCATACTACCTTTAAAGTTCTTAGCTACAGGGGCAGTCACACATTTTGGCTTCAGTACAATAATTGCAATTGTTCTTTCAATTTAATTTAGGAACAGTAGCCAGTTTAGTTGCCCCAGGGAACAGAGAAAGAGTGAATTACATTAACACAATGGGACTTCTCTGGACAATCAACATTTATTTCAAGCAGGCACTAACTCATGTTGGAAACCTGCTGAGTCAGGTAGTTTAACAAACATGCTGAAGGGCAAAGGTACAGCATCACCAAAAGGGAAAAAGAGCGATTAAGGAAACTAATGTGTTTATTCTTTAAAAAGGCAGAATTAACTTGTTTTCCTGAGAGCAGATGGATTGAGACAGGTCAAGACAACTGGGTAACATACAAGGTAAAGACAAAAGAAAAATTTAAACCAAAACAAATATGCAAGCAATAGATAATTGTGTCCAGAAGAACAGAAATAGCCGATCTACCTGTTTGTCCCCAACTGTAAAGATGAATTTGTAAATTTTCATTTAACTAATTATCTAAGTCTTTTTGCAAGCACGCTGCTCTAGTAAATATGCTGGGTATGTTAGAGCTGGGTTCAGCTTTTTGGGGTGCGGCTCTTTGAGTAGTAAGGAAAGGGAGGCTTAAACAGAATAGCCTGCAGAACACTTCTTTGTCATTTTTGTTGAAAAGCTTCATGAATTACTGTGCAGAGAAGAGTGCTACAATAAAAGCTAAGCATATTAAGCTCATTCCTCTCTCACAATTCTCTATTCTGTGCTCCACAATGAAACAGCACTCTACATTTTATTTGCCTCCCCCATTCCCTCCCCAGTGCTCCTTTCTTTGTCACAAAACGTACTTACTTGCCATCTGTGCTCATATTTTCTTGTTTTTCTTCCTTGAAGCTTTGCGAGTTGTCTACAGAAACACTGCCAGGAACTGCAGCTGATGAAGCAGGATCATTTTTTTCAGTTTCCAGTGGTACCTCAGCAGAGCTGAAGGCTGCAGTAACCTCTCCCATCCCAAGCAAGGTATTTGTACTTTCACTGTCCTCGCTCTGTTGCACACTCATCTCTTCCCTTTCATCAATTTCTTCCAGGTTGTAGTCTGAACTCTTTACACCTATACTCACAGAAAGAAAAACCAAAACAGAACAAAAACCCAAAACAACCCACAGCTTTCAATGCAGGGTGTAGATACAAAGGGACTGGTAAAGTCAGCCTAAGTAGTGTGAAGAAGGAAAAATGGGACTTCTTGTCACAATTCAAGTAAAAAACAAAACAAAACAAAACAAAAAAACCACGAAAACCCCGCTGACTCATTCAGAGTTCTTTTGAAAAAACTTCACAGCATTTTCTGGTTCTTTCCAATTCTCTCTTTTTACACGTGAGAATATGCCCATCACCATGCTACTGTCCATCTGTTTCCACATCTGTAACTACTGTGTAACATTTTCCTTGTTTAACCCAAATAGTGTATTAGGATAGATCAAAATATATTTAACAATATCATCATCCCACATTTCATGGAGGCAGACAGTTTATTTTACCCAGATTTCTTAGTACCTCCATTAGCTCTCCAATGAGGTTTAAAATATATGGTTCCTTTATATCAGAGTAGGTATGTTACAGGTATGTTAGAGAACTAAAGAGCAAACTAAATCTCAATTTCGCCTGGGAACAAGTATGATCACCACTATCAAAAATTTCCCATAATTATCCTAAGTGTATTAAAACATAGAAGTATGTTGTGCAGTGCCCTGTGTTACAGTAGAAACGCACAAAAATAGAGTACATAGAAAAGCATTAATCCATAAAAATAATGTTTTCGGCTACAGCATTGTTAAACTAAAAGGTTTAGTTACTGGATTAGGACACACGTAAATCAGTGTAACTAAAGTTAAACTAATAAATCCAGCTATTTTGATTTCCAGAGGGATTAACCATCTCTAGTTTTACTTCCCTGCTAGCAACATTCCTCCAATAAGATGATGATTCACATTTTTCAAATAGTAGTAAGTAGACCATACAACTAACCTCTTGGCTTTGCAACTTGCATTCTATAACACAAAGATGATAGTAATTCCATCTATATAGTGCAATATGGTGCCATGGAAGGCTACCAGCAACAACTGAGCCATACAAGGAGTGCACTCTGCCCGACCTGACCAGGGTATTCCTGTCAGCTTTGCACGCACCAATACCTTTTAGGGACAGGCCTGGCACTTGGGTCGTTAACGTTTCAGACTTAGATTCTAAGTTGTATCAGTAAATTTCCAAGTGTATACCAAGGCTAACAATGAAAACAAAATACTGGCTTGAAACAAGCAATACTGGAAAGTAGCAGATCCCAGAGTACGAAAATTCTTAAGATTGACTTTTTTTTGTACAGACTGCTACAATGCTTCCAGTAGTTCTAGAGAAGTACATTGAGATAGAAACGTAATAGAAGACTGTATATATTGAAGAAGATCTCAGTACAGAACAGAATCTTTGATTTTTCCCATAGGGTCATTAGTTAAGAGCTCAGTAATACCAAAGTTACTCATTCACAGATACAGAGCGACTACAAAAGCCAAACATTTTACTATTTAATTCTAGTTTTTTCTATTGCACTCTTGTAATAATGCTTTGTAGTTACACATTAAGCAATGTGATCAACATGTGCCATAGCACTGAATGCAGAGGTGATTTAGATCCCCAGGGAAAGAGGGGCAAGACTGCAAAGTGGTGCAGGTGAGCTCCTTCCATGTAATTTAAGCACAGGTACATACAAATATGCCGCACTGGTATTAAAGGGACTCCTTCAGAATTTACCATTAGTAAGGGCCTTCTCTTCCTTTCCCCCCACCAAATCCTTTCATCTCCATCTAGGGAAAAGTCATGCCAGCAGCCTCATACTTTGGGAGATGATTTTAGTGATAGCAGTACAATTTTATGTGTGCAAAGATAAATATGTATATCACAAGGCACAAACAAAGCCTAAGAGAACTTGGACAAACATCAAACCTGCTGAGACTATTCCACAGCCCATAACCAGCTCTCAAGAACACTGTCTCCTTCACCAATGAGAGCTATTATGCCATGGGCCTGAGCCATCACCAGCCACAGGAACAAAGACTAAGACCTTCAGTCTAAATACTCTGTGGAAACCTGAATTATACAACAAAGCACAGCCAGGACTTCTGACAAGACAAATGGAAGCATTCTGGAGTTGCTATGGCTTTGTGCCCAGGCACTGCTGTCATCTCTATCACTCTTCCTCTGGAGAGAAGTATAACAAAGACTGAGTTGTATCCATACTGATGGGATGGAAACTTAGCTGGGGTTGGTAGGAGGCATTCCTGACATTCCTGCTACGTGAAAAATCTGTCCTTTGCTGTGCTAGGAACACTTCCAAGCTTTGGAGTGGACTAACCTGACCTACGAATGCATAATACCAAACAAAAACAACCCTCGCACTTTTTCCAAAGTGCTCTACTTCATTTGTCAGCATAATATCAGCCTTGCTTGGCGTTAATTTCAACTAGTGGTTTTTCATCTGTTACTGGATCTCACTCCAGATCTGGGCCACCACTGCTGCAGCAGAATAAAGTCTGAATGCATTTGATAAATGTTGTTTATGTAACAGCCATCCTTCGCTTACATCATGCAGTTAACTCCCCAGAGGAACAGTTCAGATTTTATGACTTCTTTCCAAACCCTCAGTTTAGAGTTTTTATATGCAACGTATTGCTAGGAAGTACTTACGGCAATAATGGCTACATACTGTTACCTTATTGATTATATGCTCTCTATATTAGTCTATATAGAATATAAATTGCATTTTTGTCTGTGTATAATTTAGTCTCTAGGAACATTAGTCATTGAGTTTTAATTAGCCCTAAAAGAACATTGTTAAAGCTTACAGGATGGCATTGTGAAGACATACCTGATAAGATAACTGACATACCAACTGCAAATCTCCTTTGAGTCAGTAAGAATACTCTTTGCACAACAGAGAATAGGCTGACACTGCTCTGTGAGCCATTATGCTTTTAAGCACCAAAGCCAGAAAGCCTGATTCCATCATGCAAATCTGCCAGTGTTTTTCCTCTTGACTCTATAGTCCTTAACAAGGGTCTTAAGAGATACTGTAACCAAGAAGATTATAGCAAGGGCTTTGTTTCATGGGAAATTATTTAAAAATCTGTCATTTTAAAATTATTTTTTTAAACACCATTTCATCCTCTTCCCTAGAAAAAAGACTGAGCATTAATTGAACTTTGGGAAAGGGAACAAAAATCATAACTGAAGAAAAAGAATTTGTTGTTTATAATCCCAAATGTTCAAATTAATTCTATGTCAACGTTTATTCTAGTAAATGTATGCCTTCAAACTACTTTTGTCAAGGTACAGGCTGTATTTACACCATGGGAAAACTGTCATTTCATAACAGAGATGTTGCCCATTCCAAATTATATAGCATAATTCCACTTAATGTATAAACATCTATTAGCTATGCGCTACTTAGACAACAAATTGAACATTTGTAATGGTTCATTATAGGGCAGAAAGTAACGCTATATTTGCAGCTTAACTTTTTTTTTTTGCTTATTTACTAAAGTAGCAATGCATAACAGAACTACTTTGGGAATGCCAGTCATAGCTGAGCAAAAACTCACAATGCTTCCAGAAGCCTGACAATCAAAGCAGTATTAATCCAAATGGAAGGAACTACCAAGTTTACGTAAAGTTAAAATTACGTCCAACTTAGCAATTAAAGTTATATTGAACTATTTTATCCATTTAAACCAATACCCAAATATGCATAATTTTCAAACTAGGAATAGGACAAGTGTACTGCAGTTGATCTTGCTGCAGGTGAATATTGGTTCTCACAGCGTAATGAGCTTTGCTAAAAGGAGCCTTTATACATAGGCCTCAGGACAGATTCAGAGATGCCACCAGAGAGCAGCAGTATCCCATGAGNAAGCTGTGCGTGGGTTTTTTCCCCAAAATTAAAAAAAAAAAAAAAAAAAAAACCAAACCAACAAACACACATATCGCTTTAAGACTTCAGCAAAGGACACTGCATGAAGACATCAGCAGCAGAACTAGAGAATGAAGACCGTCACTAACTGCAGAGATAAATCCCAGGGCTCAACACAGGCTGTTCTAAACCCAGTGAAGATGATTACATTTTTCTATTTCTTTCCATTACAGCTTAAATTAAAATATTTAATTACAAAACTCAAATGCCTCAAGCAGAAGTTCCTAAATCTACAGAAAAGCAAACAAGCCATTTCTATGAAGTTCAGGGTTGTTTATCTATGCAGCACTTGGACCTTACAGTACCTGGAAATGCAGAAATTCTAACACGGATCTACAATCTTAAGATAGAAACAAGCTCGAGAAAACCAAACCCCTCGATTTTCAATCATAGTACAGTAACTTTACTCATCATCTTAGACTCATCATATGTAGATAAACACAGTTTTCAACAAAGAAAATTAAGTACTAATAAACATTATTAAGAGCCACTCACTTAGAAGTGACTACCTTCTATCTGCTACAACTAGGAAAAGGAAAGGTTACAGCTTCATTACATCTTCAACTTCAGACTGCACAGTATAGATTCACACTTCCCATTTATTAAGTCACATATTATTTCTATGAAAGGTCTTTTTTGACAATTTACATGAACTGCCCTAAACACAAACCAAGCCCAAATTTACTGATTTTTTTTTTTTTTCCCCCTTTGCCAGTGACCTAGGATGGCAAGTGACTTTTCCAACTCTTGTTGGGTTACATTTGTGTTTTACCATTCCAACCAATTTGATTGGCATCCAAATAAAATAGCTGTAAAACTACTTACGAGTTGCTGTCAACTAGTACAGAAATCGAGTGCTTAGCCTCATATAATGCCAGTGGCACTCCACATGCCTAGTGTTTATATATTTCATTCTTAGTGAAATACATTAAAGAGTGATTTTTCCAGACTGCACTGGCGCTGATTATTCTAAAAGCTTTTACAAATTTTACAAGACTCCTACATGCCGTATCGTGTATCTGAACCCTACAGTCTGATGCTTACAAACAATAGTACTTAACTGTACAAACTGCATAAATTTAAAAAGTATTACGTTCAGCAGCTAAAGAATTATATAAAAGTATAGCTGTTTAATATACATCACATTTTTCCATAGCACCAACAAATTATTTCATTTAATGTATAAGCAACTATTTATGCATACAGTTTATATTTACAACCTATGTTTTCAAAGGCTGTTCAGATGCAAGCAAAAAGGCAGGCACAGATTTGCTCCTACCCCTAGGTTATGCAGGTCAAGGGCAGCATAAGGCAGGATTCTGAAAACAAGACTGGGCTTTAGCTTTTGAGAGGCTTGTTATGAGGTATACAAAACCCACAGAAGTTGTGGCTTGTCCTTGTCTACAACTTGCGATGGAGGAGGGAAAACAGGGATAATGTTTAGTTTATTAAATGTAAAGCACAGAGACCAATAGAAAATACCTTGTATGTGTTTCTGTAGACATAAAAGGTAAAACATCTTTATTTTAGAAAGTCTTATTTGTACTTTAAAGGAAAAGTTAATTGATCTGAAGCGTGAAAGTTAGTTCTATACTTACGAGACATCTACAGTATAGTAATTTATTACTATGAATTATCAAAGCTTGCTATGAAGGAGATTTTGTCAACGCATTTGGAAAAAGAACCAACCTGTTTCGGACTGCATTTCGGCGGCTTTTTCTTCCACTTCAGTAGGGGCTGATTCTGTTGACTCTGTTACTGCAAAAAGTCAAGTAAGAAGCTTTTTTTATTGCCTCACAATTTCTGCGCCAGTGAAAATCCTAGATGAAATGTTAAATTGTGATCCTACAGACTGGTGAGTTCTTCAAGAAATGCACTTTCTCTTAAGCAACCAGTGCTTGTTGTCACATTTCCCAGATATTTTAAATCTCAACTCTTAGGTATTTTTGAACCAGAAAATTGAATTTTTGATCAAACAGAAGAATTACAGAAGAACAATACAAAACTTTCTCTAAAAATCTTCTTCCCAGTCCATTTCCTATCAAACCCTCTGTGATCCAGAGAAGTTAATCTTTTCTCCCCACCCCAGGCTGTCCATCTGATTAATACAAACACAACTGCTATAGTTAACCTAACTATAATTAATTTGGTATTTTCTGTTTTTTTCTGATCTGTGTGCCCTAAAACCTGCCTGCTCTCTCACACTTGTGGGAAAATAATGGAAGATGGGCAAGGGGCATTGTAAACACGCTCAAGTGACTTACAGCTGGGGTGTAGAAAAACACATGTATCATACTAATTGTTGTTTAGCCTTGTGCGTTTGACAAGTAGAACATAGTTTTTTAGGTAACAGAGGCCTGAGAGAGACTTAGAGGCACCCTATGAGACATGCTTGAGATGCCTGCCCTGCTGCGGGAAAGATCAACAAAGCACCGTGGTAAACTACACCTGCGTGAATCCCTGATATACAGGTGAAAACCACAGGTTCAGTGATCCTCCAGCATAGACTGAGCTCCACGGTGCCTGTGTCCCCGCTCGCGTGCCTCTGCCCGGGTGCTGCTTCGGGGATCCCCTGGTTGGTGAGGTAATGAAAATAAATTTACTCTTTGCATTTCATCTGTGGTTTTGTGGTTGTTCCTGCGTCCTGGCCTGTGCCAGCTCACAGTTGGCCTAGTTGGCAGGATCCAGGAACAAGCATGCCATGGCTGGCAAAAAAGTCAGGGACTGGGGAGGCCACAACAATGGCTCCCCATATTCTGGGATGACCTAGTTCTGAGCACTGGACCCCTGTGGCCGCTTTCCTGGCTACATTGGCTCCGCCAGAAGCATGGCCTGAAATAAGATGATGGGGCAGTGGTTACCTCCCAGACAACTGAAACAGCTATGCACAGATTGCCATGGCAAGTGGCATCAGATTCTTCTCTCAAGTTAGTGGGGAGATTGGCATGGTTATTAGTTACCAGTCTTAGAGCTCTTGACCATGACATTGTTGCATTATGGAGTAAAATGAGAGAATTGGAAAAGGCAGTCAGGACTTTACAAGATGCAAAGGCAATCGCGCAAGAAGTAATTACTACTCAAGCAGAGCAGTGCCGTGGGTTGCAAGATACTGTAGAACAGCTGATAGCATGTATTGCTAATAAACAGCAGGGGGGAGTGAGTGAGCAGCTGTGCAGTGCTTAGTTTCCAGCCAGGGTTAAACCATGACAGTCCTTTTTGGTGCCCAACGTGGGGCACGAAGGGTTCAAGATAAGGACAGATTTGATTGGAATGGGCTAGATCGAGTTTACAGTTGTTATTGCTGTTTAGCTATTAATCAGCAGGCTTCTGTGCTTGCCCTGGGGCTTGCTTGCCTTACTGTATGTTAGAGTGTAGCGCTTAGAGGCTGCTTTTTGCTTTCGCTGCTTGCTGTACTGCTTATCATCTCAGTCTGATGTGCCTGGGAACATTCTGATAACAGCAATGGCTCATGCGTTGATTACAGGCTTCAATCCGGACAAGGTAGCAGTAACAAGAAGTATCAAAATGCATCTTTTGAGAGGAACACCCGCCTCACTAAAACCCTTGATTATACCAGCAGTCACAAATGCTACTGGTAATGTAGGCGCCCTAGCAAATACCTTGAGGGAAATTGGGGCTGTAACTTCAGGACCATCTGTGCAGGTGGTGAATAAAGGAAAGCCGGCAAAACCGAAAGGATTTACATCACGGGTGATGAGGAAACAAATGTGGATGATCTTGTACAAGCCAGTGTCCCACGATCAGAAATAAATGGGATTACAATACTAGAAATGTTTCGCCAATGGCAAAAGTCAGCAGCTATGCAAAAAAGCCAGCTGCCCCTGGCCCCACCCCTGCCTCCCACCTCAAGACAAGGCACTACCTGGCAAATACCAAAACAACAACATTGGAGTTCACATCTTACTAAAGCAGGTTTCTTTGCTAAATAGCTGGAATATTCATAATCAAACACCCTGTGATCATATTACAACACCTCCAGCACAAAACATGGTGAGGATTGAAATTCTTCCAGGTGGTATCTCTCCCAAAATATTAACTACAGGGGAAATGGAATTGTTTACACCGATGGACTGTGTGGTGGGACCACGACCTATTAGCCTAGACATGAAGATTCATATAACAAACCCTGAGAATGTCATATGGTTGTGTACCCCAGCTTCTGCTCTTATTTTACATCCTCTGTTGATATCAGATTCCTGAGTTCTTGTATTTCAGGTATCTTTGACAAATACCTGCATCTTATCTAGAAGAGATAGCATTGGAACGCTGTTATTGGTGTCATGAACCCAACATTGAATTGAAGTTCAATCTGGAAAAGCACAAGCCATAGCTCTTCAATCTGTGTAGGCAATTACCCCACATCAGGTTATCAAATCCAGAGTGATATTAGCTGAAGGAGCTGGAGCAACGACATATGTATTACTGGAAGGAGACGATACTCCTTATCACAAGTTGGCTCATCGTGCTTTGCAGCCTTGTACTACAAGCACATGCCCTGGATACCTGTTCGTGAGATCAGCGTGTAAATGCTTGGACTTGGTTAGCCTCTACTGTAACTAACTTATCTGCCTTCTGTATTGAGGGAGAATTAACAGCTGCAGATCCTTAGACAACGTGTTTCATTGGCATGCTAACGCCTGTAGCTGTATTACAGAATTATACTCTGATAAGTGCTTTCGATATTAATGTTCCTTACTGCTGTTTTTTCTGAGTAGGTAACGGCTGTACACCAAGGAGCAGTACAAAATTGATTGGTGGTGGACTATCTCCTTTTTCAACACCATAAACGCTGCTCTGATTTTGAAGGCATGTATTGCTACAACGTAACTGATGAATCAGCCAGTGTAGAAGGATGACATTCAACATTTCCAGGACTTAATGTATCAAATGAAACACTCTACTGGTGGTACCTGGCTGGCCGAGTAGTTTAATTCCCTGACAGGATGAGTGGGACACGTGATTCAAAGCATTATTATAGAAATATGTTTATTCCTTTTTCTATATGTGTTTATTACATGCCTCTGTAATTACGCTGCCATACACCCTGCAAGCCCAAAGGGACATCTCCAGCTCTGCCAGCCCCAGCAGAAGTGGTCCCTTGAGCGAGGGGGTGGAATGTGGGAAATAACAGAAGAATGGTGAGGAGGACTGTAAACATGCTCAAGTGACTTACAGCTGGGGAGTAGAAAAACACATGTATCATACTAATTGTTGTTTAGCCTTGTGCGTTTGACAAGTAGAACATAGTTTTTTAGGTAACAGAGGCCTGAGAGAGACTTAGAGGCACCCTATGAGACATGCTTGAGATGCCTGCCCTGCTGCGGGAAAGATCAACAAAGCACCGTGGTAAACTACACCTGCGTGAATCCCTGATATACAGGTGAAAACCACAGGTTCAGTGATCCTCCAGCATAGACTGAGCTCCACGGTGCCTGTGTCCCCGCTTGCGTGCCTCTGCCCGGGTGCTGCTTCGGGGATCCCCTGGTTGGTGAGGTAATGAAAATAAATTTACTCTTTGCATTTCATCTGTGGTTTTGTGGTTGTTCCTGCGTCCTGGCCTGTGCCAGGTCACACACGCTACATGAGCCAATCTCTTCAAGTAGTATTACTGCTCCTTACAATCTGAAGATGTTTGGCACTCATATTTTTACTTGAAGTTCTTATCTCATAAGGTGGTATTTCTTTAATGTTTAGCCAAGTTGCCATACTTTCTGTTGCCTCCCAATTAAACAACATAAAAAGATTACCAGTCTGGCTATTGCTTTCACTTTGATCTTCTGGTGCTCTAGAGGGTGGTGAAGGTGCCTTGCGCTTCATCCTCCGTAGAGAACTGTTCATGGAAGCAGTGTCACTGAGTGGTAGAGAACCCTTCCGTACTAATTCCAGAGGGACCTAAGAAGGGAGACAGGGGAGGAAGAAGATTATTAGCAATCAAAGAAAACCAGCAAAATAGCTCTAGTAATTATTCTCCAAAAGTATTTATAAATATACATTTGGGAAAGAGAGAATATATACCTATTACCAAACATATTATGTTTCTCCTCTTAATTCCTCCAGGGAGCAGTTTTCAAAAAAAAAAAAAAAAAAAAAAAAAGTTTTCTAGAGTAATTGAATATATTCACAGAGGTACAAGATACAGCAGTAAAAGAAAATCCCTTGTTACATATAGTATAAAAGAGAATTTGAATTCTTTTATGCCCAAAGGCTATTCTACAACCCCCAAATAATTCTTTTCTAAAAGTAGCTAAAAATCATTGTGGAAAGAAGCTTCAACTACACCGCACTGCAATGACATGACACAACGTTTCCTTCTCCATTTCTTCAACAGCGGTCCTGATTGGGCCATATACTTATTAGGATTTTTTTTTCCCTACTTGAAATACTTGAACTTTTATAGAAATTTTTCGAATGCCAGCTTTCAAAACTTATCTTGGAAAGTACAACTGTCTTATATTTACTGAAGTTAAATTGTAAGAAGTTGTAAAAACAATAATTATAATACCTACTGATGTTGAAGTGTAATAATGTCCTCATCATTGCGGCAAAAGACAAAAAAATTTCTTAATTCACAAAAAATCAAAACCATTACAAAATGGACAAAAGCTACCTGCTGAAGACTTGATAGTTTTACAATATAGCAGTCCAATTGCATTTTAAATTGTTTTAAAAATACATTCTGTGTCTCAAAAAGACAGCGGTTGTAAATTTGCCTGTCATTCTTAACTGCAGTTTGCCTTATGCTGAAGAAACTTTGCATTTCCACATCTAGTAGAATGATAACATTCAGGAGCTGAGCAATAAAGGAGTCTGTTTTGGTACTAGACACAGCCGCCTATTTCTGTAGTAATTCTGATCTATATCACTTCTCTACTCGACAGTATAATAAAACCCAGCAGTGACATTCATTTCTTGCTAGAAGGATCCACACAGCAACTGGATGTGGGGTCATCTTCAGAGAACTTCTCCATACTTCAATTAACCAGCCCACTTCACAAAGCAGAGTATCGAGGAACAGAGATGGCATAAATACACCTACAAATTTTTGTTTCGCTGACGATCCTTTCAAAAACATCACTGACAAGAGAATTGTTGACTGTGGAATAATTATCCATGGAATAAGATGCTTATCATTTAGAAAGCTACCACTGAACAAATACACATCCTACAGTAAGGGGGATATTAAAGACCAAAAGCTAAAGTATTTAGTTGTACACAGTCAAAACTATGAAGAAAATTACTCACAAGAGAAATGATACTGGCAGAAGATGTCTGTGAAGCAGTGTTTAGCAGCTCCTGTTAGATCTCAATAGAATACCTGAATGAAGGAACTGGGATGGTGAAAACCATCCTCCGAGCTACCCGGGCATACTCAGTCATCTGTTTTGTCCCACCTTGATGTCAGTCATGACAGATCCCTTAGATACTTTACTGCACTGTAAGGAGCAACACTGTCCAAAATGTTCACACAATTCTTCTACCAAACACTTCAGTGCCAAAGCAAGCAACTCAAACCTTTTACAGCAAAGCAGGGCTCAGGGTTTTAAGGAAAAAAAACAAAGCACAAGGTGAAATGTTCTTTTTAAGAACGGCAGAGGATATGGACATAGCACTCCACTCCTAATTAAAAATACTTCCATGCTTGAATAGTGTTTAGACAAGTCAGTTTCTAGATTAAAATGTCACACAACAAAAAATCACTTTACACTTTTATAGTTTCTTATTCACAGTTCCCAAATAGCTCTATACACACACACACAAACAGAATTAATAGTATTCAGCATCTAAATTTATTCAGGAGGGGATGTCAAATATAGTATCTCCCCAAAGGAGGCTTTTTTTATTGTTAAATAATTTTCCTCCTTGCTGTTGGGCAGTTCTGTTTTTCTCCTTTCCAGGCTGCAGCCCCTCCATTCTGCACAAAGACACTGTTTCTCTGTTCGAAGGTCTGCAACCTCGTCTGCATCGCACAGGCTCCCTCAGCTGACTGGGCTGGCAGAGTTCTGCGCATACTCGCTCAGCTAAACAGATGTCACCAGAGTTCCCTCCTGCACAGAAAGAGTACGTGTGTAGGGGGAAGTAATGTTCTCAGCATAAGAGCACAAATGCTACTGGAAGATTTTTATAAGCCTTTCTACTGCCCTTTGCATCCAAAGAAACAAACGATTTGCAAAGCGAGATTTCAAGAAAGTACTAAATGTTCCAGTTAAGGTTCAAGTGTTGAACAGATTTTCTCAGGAATTATTCAACATATGAATATTAAGAGCTTTCAAATCCTAACAAAGGCTGTAATGTGAAAATAGTACTTTAAACAGATGGAAAAAAAATAATGTTATTAAGACATATCTGACAAAGTTTTGGAATATACATCTGGGTGTTCATGTGTCACACCAACTGCCAATGATAACCAGTGCTTTATCAGTTACACTTAAATTAAAATTCATGGTAGAATCACTAAAATAATTAACCATGCTTGTGCAGAAACACCAGTGAACTCTATCGTAACTTCCAAAACCATATGCAGGAGCTCCACTTCTAACACTGTACACCCTCCTCATCCTGGAACAAGCAAGAGTGGATATGAAAGTTTTTAGCCTCAAATGCATACAGACAAATTTGGCACCAAATCCCACACCACCCCAAGCAGACACTTGTAGAGGCCAGCACTTCCTGAGTTCCAGCCTCTGTAAGCAGTGACAGACACGTGCCTGGCCCTTCCTATCATTTCAAAAAACCAAAGGAAAGTAATTTTGCCACAGGAATGAAAGGGGGCGCGGGGGGAGAAGTATTCGGGAAAGAACGTAGTGGTAGCGGAGCATTTCAGTGTGCTGGAAAGCATACCTCACACCAAGGGTCACTATATACACATTTTCATACCACCAGTACCTACCTCTTTTGCTCCATAGGTAACTAGGTTTAACAGAAGATATACAGGTGGCCAGGATATCACAGCACATTGCTAGCCATATTGCTAGTACTTCTTTCTTCCCTTTGTACAAGTATGCAGGCAAATGTACGTCCAAGGAGTAACAGAAAAAAAAAAAATTGTATTTGCTCTTACAAGGATTAATGCACTCAGTTTCTTTTACATGACTTCGGCTTCCCAAAACACTTAAACTTAGCCAAAGTACTACAGAGGAAGTAATATACCTCTGACCTATTGGAAAGAAAGCACATACAGGATATATTTGGAGAAACTCAGCTGGTGTTATTCTGTCCAAACACCCGGTATTACTATTCTCTCCTATGATTTATCTACACACCTGCTGGTACAGAAGTAAATACAATTAAGCGGACAAGGTTACGCATTTGTTATACTGAGAAGTGGATGCACGAAATGTCACCACCAATTCTGAATCATTTCAGAATCATATGAAATGATCTTCTCACAAACTTCAGTAAGAGCAAACAGGTAGTCCTGAGCCCTCTCTTCTCCCAGGTTAACCCTGGCTCTATTCAGGACCTCCCTGATGTTCATAGTGCTCACTACGTCATTGCCCAACCTTTCCTTTAAAGGGCTGACCATCAGGTTTCAGGCAACTGAGCCTCTGGTGTAATTTCTTAAGCATGGAACTCATCCCTCCCGGAAATCTTAACTAAGCTGT
>VYZV01004300.1:8029-20122 GCA_013401275.1 Pandion haliaetus | reverse complement strand
CTGTATCATACAGCTAACTGTAACACAAACCCAGGTATTTTCTCCAAGAGTCACTGATAAGATACAAGTTTGTTTTGTTTTCTCTTGTTTTAAGAAAAGCTATCCTGTAGTCAATCCACTTTGCACACGAAGTTGGGATACTTGCAAGCACACAGCTACATAACATTCATGCACAAAGTGATGTAACAATGGAGTGCACAAGCTAAAGCATACTTTGGAAGAGGTGATAGTTGTGTCACCATACAAGCAGCAATAAATTATGTCCCCCATATGGCACAACAGACCAGTACTAGCAAGGTTATTTATTTCTGGGCAGTTAATCCTGAGGCTTTTTGCTACATAGTAACTATTAAATTCCTCAGTAGGTTATCATAAAACTATGTTACAATGTAGAACAGATTTTTAAAATCTTCTTGCTTTCTGTCATACACAGATACAACCATTTACAGCAAAACAAATTTATAAAAAATTTAACAAACTGTGCATTTATAGTAAAAGAAACTCAGGTTCAGTGATAAGGAAGCATATTTATTCCCCATAAGGTAATATATAATTTGCAAATTTTAGAAACAAGACTATAAGACTAACAAATATGGGGTTCTTGTGATACCTAATTCACATGATTTACTAAAGCTACTGGAGTTAAGCTAGTAGTATTTTTTCCTTCTGAAAATAAATAGGTTTTTTTATTTAGNGCAGCCACTACATAAAAGTGTTAAGTGACAGTGTTGTTAAGGGGGGGGGGAATCCCTGAACTGTTCTTCAGATTAATATCACTATGACTCCTTGGCATCCTAATTCAGAGCTATCAAGTGATGGCTTCACAAAGCACAGTGTTAAACTGTTAATCTATTTTGAAAGATATCATTCCATATTTACTAGACCCAGGTCCAATTAGGAAATTACTTCAGAGTGCACTTAAAGTGACACGATTAAAGCAAGCAGTTTCACTAGCAGCAGAATTAATGAAAACTGGTTTCTTACAGGCTCATATCTCACAACTAGATTCTTCTGGGTGAAATACAGAGCAAGACTCAACCGATGCTTTCTTAAATTGGTTGCTCTCTTGATATTCTAGAGTATAATATAATGTGAACCCATGGCTAATAAAATCTTCCTCCTCTACCAATCCACCTATATTCATCTAATTTTTAGGATAGATTTGAAACTCTTGTCAAGTTTGGCTGAAATTGTAGGACATGTAAAAAAGGTAAAGGTAGGGTGGCTGTTCACTGTGGTAGAAGGTCACCAACAGGACTCCTGCTTCCTGAAGGAGTTTGGGTATATCACTCATTTGAGCCCAAATTCTCCAAGGAAACTAGCCATTCACTGTCACTTAACTTCCCTGATTCCCAGGTCTCCAGCACATTAGTTGCACTGTCTAGGTAATGACGTCAGATACACTGAAGAAATATCCAATTATTACAGCAACAAATCTATCACTTCAGCACTTCACAGGCTATTTATATTCATTTGCTGGCAGCCAGACCTATCAGCTACTGTATGAGTTACCCCAGTGTCACACACAAGATCTGGCCTTTTGTTGAAGCTGGATTTCCCCTACACTTGAGCATCAGAAAGTTCAATTACGTGGGCTTTACGCATGTGACTTTCAGATGTGGATGTGTGTCAGAGAGCTGATATAGATGAAATTATCTCTTTTTTTTACGCCCACATTGAAAATATTCCCTTTCTTAGGGACTAATACAAAAGTTAAGTTTGGATTCCTTGGTCTAAAGAGGCAGATAAGATATATTCTTGATCTTCAAAAACCTCTGGAAGTTTGCTGGAGATTTCTATAAATATTTTAGCAAAAGAAGTGATGCTTCTTGCCTTTTTCCTCTTTAACCTAAGGACTTGCTCAGATTAAACACCTTGTGAAAGCCTGTTTTGTACATATGAGGTCAATCTTGCATAGTCTTAAATAAAAGGCTTTAATTTTGTTTAACACTACTTCTTAAGACTGCATTCTTGTATTTTCACGTACAACAGATATAAGAAGTGTCAGTCACCTCATCATAACCAGATTTACCATTAAAATAAAAAAAGGGCAAACCATACACTTACATCAGTTAGTCTTAGTCTTACTACTGCTTCAGCCAAAACACTGTAGGCTTGTCAAAAATCAGAGAGATCTTTTCATAGTTATTTCTTGGTGCTTCAAGCTGACTTTCACAACCAAAATTACCCAAAGATCTGCAGGCATACATCAGCTTTGCAAAAATGAATCACCCCTGCACAAACACTACACTCAGGTGGAGGAATCAAGAAGCTGAACAGGATTCCTCACTAAAACTGGACAGTGCATGAGATGACAACTTAGAACAACTGCGAAAGGAGAATTTAGATGTGGCCCACACAGGGACATACAATTTTCCATTTAAAGGGTAGAGTGAGCTGAAGTATGATTTCATTACAAAGGGATGATCACAGTGTAAATGTTAATATAGTTGAAGGGAAAAATCTCACTCATTAAGTTTTCACTCCAGATTTTGAGGCCTGAAGGCAGCAGCTAACATTCTTTTGTATTGATCTGAATCACCTGGAGAGAAACCCTGAATTCATGAGTTCACTCACATGAACTACCACAATGGAAGGAATCTTAGTTAAAAGCAGTTTAAGGTTTTCTTTGCAATCCTGCATCAACATGGCACGTTTCTTACTGCATGATGAAGAGCCACTGCCACAGGTCCTAATTTATTGACATGAGTTCATATTTGAAAATTTATCTTTGAATTCAAAGCAAGCAAATTTTAGTATTTTCAGTGTTGTCTCAGCAAGGAAGAGATAAGAAACTGGACATGCCTTGTACAAAGGCTTCCCTAGCAAATTTATAGGAATTATTGCTATTAAAGTGCGATGTCGTGCTGAGGTGCCCAAAACAGTCCAATTCCACATTTGCTACAGTTCTGCAAGGAGAATAAATCACTTTGATCGATTTTATTGATTTCTGAGCTCACAATGTCTGTGTAAAATTCCATCATAGTTTGGCATTTAGCTGTGTTATTGTGTTGCTATTTTAGGTGATTTTTCACTGTCACTGTTTTGTAGGGGACAGTGGCTGCAGAACGACTGTGACTGTGAATCAAGTGCTATCCACAGCTTACAAAGTTGGCTATGGACACCCTCCCCTTTCCCGTTTTGCTATTCCTTTCCTATTAAATTTTACTGCTATTTCACCTATAATAACAGGAACAAAACAAGCCTAGACAGTTGACCAGGAAGGAGCGTAAAGGCTCTTTTTCTTGGCAACATTTTCCCGATCCATATTCTATTACATATTACCTAATTCCTGCCAAAGAAAGGCTTCATTGGTCATATCCTTCATAATGTTTGAAGCAAAGACAATCTAAAGAAAACCTGCACATTTTATTCAAAACAGATGGGTTCATATCTTTGCCCCCCAAAATAATAAGTCTCTTGCTATTCTAAAATCCTTATGGAATATCTTCCTTCTCTCTTTTGATTTTTCTTTTCTTAGTATACAATTGTTTAAAAAACAGATTTTAAGATCTATTTTAGCACTTCAAGAGAACTACAGAAGATGAAACTTCAACAGTGGATATCTCCCCACCAACAGATAAAAAACAATTGGGAAAATGCTAAATTTAAGGGCATTTTTCAAGGGTTTCAAAAAGAAAAAACTACAGAGAGCCTCATGGATACTTGTCCTGCAATACATTACTTAATAACTAAACAAAATTCCCATAAAAACTTTGTATCCCATACTTATGAAAAATTAAAGTCACTTAGCAGTCTCATTTTTACTGTGAAAATCTACTGTCACTGAACATGTCTGGCACACAGCAATTTAATCTTTTTGCTAATGCCAGTCCCATAGGTAACTTTCAGAATATGGTTAGAGATTTTAAATTAAATTCTGTATTCAACCAAAAGCCACTATGGAGGGTAGAGCACAAAGGACTGAGATCATAAAGATCTGTGTTTGCTGAGCAGCTAAGCCAATGACTAACACCATGCTGAAGCATCTCTCAGATATTCAATTGCCAGACACAACAGCCAATATACCAACTTGATCAAAGGCAACTGTGATTTACTGCTGACTGCAACAACAGGACCTGGCTTCTCCCAAAGACTTGCTGCTTCTTCCCTGCCAGGCACCAGTTTGAAGCCCAGGGCAGGGGGAATACAAGTTAGCACAAACATCTGTGATATACACTGAGAATTATTATTTCAATTATTGTCTGTTAGTATTTTAAGCCCAAATGCCACATTGTAACTGCTTCAAACATCAGTCCTAATTCTATAGTCTTAATAAAAAAAGCAAACAAATTACACTTTCCCCTACTCAATTCTATCTAGTGCTAAAAGCAACAGAATTTCTGTCCTATGTTGAACAAATATGATTCCAGTATTAACAGGGATGTTGTGGATCAATTCTACAGATCTCTGATCCTTAATGCAATAAAGACAGCATCAGTGAAGATACGTGCAAGGTGACCTGTGCATTTAGTAACACAGCAGAACCAGTGTCTTAGGCACAAGATTGGAAATATTCAGGACTGTAAACCTTCCAAATAGGGAAAAAAAAGTATCTATAACATCAACTTGGAAAGCACTTGGCAACACAACAACTGAAATAACTGTTATGCAATAAAATAAGTGGATTTTTATTCATCCTACCACTCACTTGTCAGATAACAACTCTATTAATATCCCTGTATCTCTGCTGTGCACAGCAGCTTATATTTAAAAAAAGACAAAAACATGAATAAACTCGGTACATCTTTAGTGCAACTCTGGGAAACATGGAGAAATAATCTTGAAACACTGATGGGTCAGCCTGGGCCAGAGGCGGGTCTGACTTGGAGCTGGGGGAGCTTCCAGCAGCTTCTTACAGGAGCCACCCCTGCGGCCCCTTCCCCTGCTACCAAAAAAAACCCCTTGCCACACAAACCCATAACAGATGGAAAAGACGTTCAAGGTCATCGAGTCCAACCATCAACCATGCCCACTAAACCATGTCATGAAGTGCCCTGTCTACATGCTTTTTGAGTACCTCCAGGGATGGTGACTCAACCACTTCCCTGGGCAGCCTGTTCCAATGTCTGACAACCCTTTCAGGAAAGAAATTTTTCCTAATATCCAATCTAAACCTCTCCTGCCACAACTTGAGGCCATTTCCTCTTGTCCTATCGCTTGTTACTTGGGAGAAGAGACCAGCACCCACCTCACTACAACCTCCTCTCAGGTAGTTGTAGAAAGCGATAAGGTCTCCCCTCAGCCTCCTTTTCTCCAGGCTAAACAACCCCAGTTCCCTCAGCCGCTCCTCACAAGACTTGTGCTCCAGGCCCCTCACCAGCTTCGTTGCCCTTCTCTGGACATGCTCCAACATCTCAATGTCTTTCTTGTAGTGAGGGGCCCAAAACATCACATCACATTTTAACTCATGAGACGCGGCAAGTGTAATATGACATGCCAAGGATTAATTTATTACACTAGGTTTAGGATTTGAATCAAATAATCCTAGATTTCCATGCCACTAGTTGAACATGCTAGACACCACAGCAGACACCAGGATGGCTTTTGACCATTTGGTGGACAGTCAGGTTAAACAAAAACAAAATGTACCTCAATTGGGGTTCTAAAGGCACCAAACAAGGTTTTTGTGACTTGACAGCACTTTATACACAAACGCTTCCTATTTTGATTTTTCAAAATATAGGAGGATGAGTATTCTTACACAGATCTTCGCTCTTAATAGGTGAGAATTAATTAACTAGCTGTGGATGCAGCTCACAACACATTTAAAGAAAAAATAATTTCTTCAATTATTTGTTCACATTTTTTAAAATTAAGAATCATTTCTCCCCTTTGGTATTCACTGTTCTTAAGTATCAGTGACTAGATGGATGTGCACTGAAAAACTGCATGCTAACTCAACATAGAAAGATATTTGTAACAATAGGTTTCTCTTTACAGAAAGCACTAAAATCTAGTCCCTGAAAACTGTTAATCTTTGCAATATTATGGAATAGAAATAAACTACTTCTGAATAAAATGCAGAACTATTTCCATTTTTTTTTTTTTTCAACTTCATACAAAGCTCAGTTACACAAAAGAAATAAAAGCCATTTGGTAACTCCAAGAAATTGTTCTGAATAAATCTACTCCACATTCTGAAGCATTTAGTACTTTTGCATACATAACATTGAAACAAGTACATATTGTGGAGTAACTAACACTTCTGTATATGCCAGTTACCATTGTTCAGCAGTCTTTTACAAGTCCAACCTTGGGACATCAGCAGAACAATATCGCTATAATATAGAACAGACAAGAAAATTCTCCTTATTCAAAGCCTAAATTGTGTTTAGTATTCCATTTTCTTCATCATATCCAGTATTCTTCATTTTCTTCAAGTAACTACATTCAACTCCTTCATACTGCAACAGAAGGCTATTCCCCTTATGCCTAATAGTTACATTGACATACTTTGTTATTGATACATAACAGATTAATTAATTGGCATATCTATATATTTTATAAAACACACTTTTTGTTTTATATTTATATCTTCCAAAATATGCTTTGAATTAGGCAATGATTAAAGAGTTTTAAAGTTCACTTCAAATTTCAGTGAAGTCAACAGAAAGTCTCTCCCCAATTTGAACAGATGTTGACTTGAATCCACACCATAAATTCAGAATCCCAGCGCAGAAACTTCTCTTCTAAAAAGCCAAAGTTGTATTCTTACATACCTACAAACAAGTTCTCCATATAGTTCCTATTCTACTAAAGACAACTCTTAGACAAAGACCTAATACGACAAGTGTCACTGTGAAGAAGATTTTTCTATGGCCTCAGGATTGACCTTCAATATTTGACAAACAATTGATTTATAGAACTGGAAATAGCTTAACCTAACATAGCAATTGTTCCATGCAATGATCTATAAAACAAACACTACAACACAAGCTGGCAGCTGTCACTCAGACATGGACTTGGAAGATACGTCATTTGACAGTTTCAGATATGCCTGGCTATCGTGGGGGTCAGTGAGGTCACTCACTGTTTAAATAATATCCGTCTAACAAAAATCTCATGAAAAGATGTTTTCATTTGATTTTAACAGTGAACGTTGTATCTTGCTTTTAACAAACATCTAGAATTAAGGTGATAATCCTCTACATTTCTAACATAGATAAATTAAAAGATTATGGTTATTTTTTATTCTACTTCATATAGAATATCAAGTTTAGTCATCTCTTTAATCCTTCCTTAGCAAGCATGGAATTTCAATGATACAAATCCTTATTAATGAAAAAGAAAAAAAAAAAAAAAAGATTTTTTTAAATGCTTACCAAAACAAAATATGAGAGAGAGGAGATGTTTGATAAGTAGCCCACAGCAACCAAGGGAAAGAATTCCAATATTTCAGGATACATGGTCTATTTTGGTCAAACTGAATAAAACAATGGTGTCAAATCCTACAAGTCCATATTCCCACCATGGTTTTTAAGACCTTTAGCATGTTTAAAAAGAAAACAAAAAAACCACAAGTCCCATTAGAGATAAAGGGAATAATGGGAAGAATATTCCCATTACTTTGTACTTTAATCCCATTGAACCTGGGAAAGGATCAGACTCTTTAACAAGTGACCTGAATAGGTTCCTGATAGTGCTGGGCTTTGCTCCCCACCAAACTGAGGGAGAAAAGAAGGCATACTCCAAAGATATCCTCTTTCAAAGCATAGGAGCGAGACACTCTTGTTTCTAAAGGTATTGGGGGCCTCCGGTCCCTTTGAAACATTCAGAATATAAAGTTTAAAAACTGACCAGATACTCAGAGTATCTACAGAACGACTCAAGGCTGGCACTTTTCCTTCAGCAAAATTACTTGTCCCATTTCTTTGTATTTCCCATGGCTGGAGCCATGGGAGACTCCAGTAATATCCCACTGAATCTCATCATTGATTTCCATACAGGTTTACCTCAGTTTGCTACAGACACCAACTGCCTTTAGAGAGAAATGAAACAAGGTGAGAGCAAGAAACCTCAGCTGTGAGAGCGTAGATATGTCACGTCTCTAGAGAATTTCTCTGTAGCTCGTATTTGGGTGTTTGCAGAGCAACAGGGGAGAGAAAAGGGGAAGAAGAATACAAAGTTTTCTCTTCAGCATAACCATTTCTTCCATAATGAAAACACAAATCCTGATCTCAGATCCTTTATCATGCCTGGGGAAGGAAAAGGTGAGGAAAGAATATTTGCAGGAAATAGATGAGATCTTTTGCAGTCAAATCTAAGTATTTATGTTACACACAGCATTGACAGCTAAGTGCATTTCAAATTTGAGAAAGTGAAACATCACAAACATTTAGGGTTAAATCCCTGTATTTCAAGTCAGTGGTTGACAACAAATTTCTCTGCTAGTACTAAATCAGGTCTTATGTCACTGTGGCACTCACACAGAGAATTGGACTATTAATCAAAATATTTTGCACTCTGCTTCTCATTAAATTTTCTGTGGGTTTTTGAACAGCTGTATTGGATTTACTATTCCAAGAGAGTAGCAGAAGATCTTTCAAAATCAGACTGCATCTATGTCACTGGGAGGTAGAAGGAAGTGAAAATATCAAGAGCATAATCTGAAATTTTCCTATATAAAGCATATCACATTTATTATGTTGTAGTTACTAAGAATCAAGAAAGGTTTCTGTGAGGAAAATAATATTTCCTTTCTACCAAGTTAGGCTTTCTAAAACTGATAATAGTATGAGTGTTGCATCCTTAACAGTTTTTATTCTTCTTACTGTTCCCCTTTCCCCCTGCACGGAGGCTATGAGAAAAATAAACCCATGGGATAAATTGTTTAAAATACTGTAGTTAGTCTGAAAAAGCGTGTATCTTATTTTTTACAATATTTGGCATAAAGAAGTTGCATCATTTCTCCAGCCCTTTTTAATGTAACAAGAAGGATATTTCATTTAAAACATGAAAGGATGAGAAATAAGACACTAGAGGTAATCAAAATAGTAGGATGAAGATGACAGACAGCCATATATTGTTTACCTTCCAAAAACCTCAAATGGCGATCAAGAGACTGAGTTCTCAAAATAGAGGAACATTAATAAACACCAGATTAAAACTTTCTAAATACTTTGAGATGAGAATTGTGCAGATTAAAGATAGCATATCAAGGTATTGCTTCCAACAGTTTAAGGTAACCATTTTTGTTTGACACTTGCTTAGATAGTAAATACTTCCATTCACACAGTATGTGCATGTCACTTCAAAGTTTATTTCAGAGAATACTTAATTATGACAATTTAAGACACTTATTTTTACCTTTGAAAATATGCAATTTATCCAGCAGGATAATTGTTTTCATCCTTTGGGGTTTATTTCACAATATAAACTTTGTAATCTTCATTTAGTCTACATCCCTAACTTTATTAATGCCTAGATGTAACAAAGTGCTCTTCATTAGTTGCTTTGAAAGCACTTAAAATTGTGAAAACGTTCTGGGACTATGAAAGTTGTGCAAAAATAGAGCAAACCACAGACACCAACTAGCATAGATTGCTTTTAATGAAGCACTAAAAAGATAGTTTCCAGAGCTTAACAAGAAAAACAGGAACATCTCTAAATTTTCAAGCACTCCCACAGTTATTAGCATTTTCATAGAATTAACTTGTAAAAGATTCCTCTAGTAAATTATAATGCTTTTTTCTGCAGCAGCAAAGTCTATTAGGAATATTGATAAAATGAAAGACCTCACTTCTGAACTATTATTCAGCACTGCTAAAATAGCTTTCCATGTCTGAAGATTAGCTACAATGAAGTATCCATGAGCATTTCAAATTGAGCTCTGTGCTCACAATTCAAGGTCAGAGTCATTTCATTTCATTCATTAAATAGATGAAGCACAGGTAGATAGGTATGAGTTACACTATACACAACACATGAAATCAACATAATTATTAGCAGGATGTAAATATCTGAAGCAAATATGGATAACATACCACTTAGCAGCAGCTTTCATAAAATAGTTTTTCATGCATAATCCAGACACAAGCAATATTGACTCCTGCTTAACAGAATTCAGACCATTAGTTTTCCCTCTCACCCATTTGAAAGGATAAGCATCAGAATGCTAGAAGCCTACTTTCCTGCTGTCTGAATTCCAAGCACATTAGGCACACATCTAAAAGGTGAACAAAATCAGTATGAGTACTTATTTACTTAAATATACTTCTCGAAAGCCATTACTCTCTGCCAGTGTACCATCTTTGCCAGTTGTCACTGAACCAATTCTGTCTTCACTGACAGCATCCCTAATGTTTTAGTCCTGGGATTATTCTAGAAGTACATATTTTTTAAGCAAGAAAATGGAGTTTCCTTCTTTCAGACCTTCCCACCTTTCTCATACAGAACCAGACTGAAGGTGCACAGCCATGAACATCGCCCTTGTCGAGGCTGTCTTCTGCAGTCTCCTTTATTACAGAACAGACTTCAGGGATCCTTATCAGTTCTGGGTTTGTTGGCTAAGCCTGTCTTGCCACACACACAGAGGTCACCTAAGGAGAGCTATTCTATAGGAGGAATATTTCCTGTTCTTCAAACTACAAGGCCATTTTACCTTCCTGTATAGGCAAGCCACAATAGTTCTCCTTTGTTGCTGCCTCTTACACCCACAGAAATGAGGCAAAACTGCCATCAACTACTTCATAGTCCTATGTATTAACTCAGTTACAACACTGCTGTCCTACACAGACTGAGTTTCACTGCAGCTTTCCTCATATACATGATAAGATATATGAGAAAGGCTTGTATTTTTTTTTTTGCTTGGTCAAAGTTGTCCAGGACTGGGCTTTGCAAAGGGGAATCTAACTCCTTTACCACAGTTTGACAAATTGCAGTACAAACATTCAAACCACAGTTCAGAGCACAAACTATCTGCCAGCTACAAAACTTTTACACAGAGTCTGACTGCCAGTTAAGTCCTCGTCATCAAACTTCTTGCAACTTCTCCAAATTCCCTGTTCCCTAATGTAAGTTCCCATATATGGTGTGCACATAACCTGCAGGGACCACTCGTGTTACCTAATCTGCCAGTTCCAAACACAACAGTGCCCATAATTCTCCCCTTTCTATTTCCTATTTTCATTCAGGAGGGGAATCTCTAGGGAGAGGGAAAGAAAAGAACCGGTTCCGAGCTCCTTTGCTGTCTCAGGGAAGTGACCAGAGAAAACTGTTTCTACTTCGTGCTTTCATTGTATTGTAATGAAAACCAAAGCTCATTCTAAAGGACAAAACTGAAATTATGTGAAAACGCCTAAAATTCCAACACTCAGCTTTTTAATACATCTATTGCATTTCAAAAAACAGCCCTCAGCCCATTCATTGCAAACTGTTGAAACATCTACAAATCTTTGTACCTACTCTATTTATTGTATATCCTATCAGTGTGGTAATCTCTGTATTTTATATAATCTGATTAAATGAATGCAGTTGGTGTAGACTATTTCAAAACTATCTGAAATAATATTTCAATTTCTGAGAGTACAGGGGAGAAGCATGACTGATAGATCATTTATATAAATGTGGTTTTAGCTAAAAGAGATGCAGCAAACATCAGTGGGTAAAGGTAGTAACAACAAAGCAATATCTTTGCCAACAGCCAAATACCACTTAGAGAATTCTTTTTCTAAAGAAAAAATCTTTTGGAACAATCCTTGAGGTGAAAGAGCATTTCAATGAGCCGGAACCAATTCCCGTAATTGTTAACTTCTTACAACTATGGATAATGAGCGACTCAGTTTTAGGTTTGTTTTAGTTTGGTTTTTTTTAATTTTAACTTAGGCAACGCAGATATTTAAAGGTAGAAATGAACAGAACATTGCTATAGATTCTTTCAAAATGCTGTAGGAAAGCAAGCTCCAGGAAAAGGCAGATACACCAGGCCATGTATATATTACAGTTCAGGCTCTTAAAGCCTCACCTAGCAAGGTCACTCACTGAATTTGCTTTTGGCCATAAATAATTAGTCAAGTGACTTTTTCATGCCTCTTTCCATTAGACTAGTGAGAAAACTAAACATTTCTGCACATCCTCTCTTCCACAAGCTGA
>VYZV01004298.1:186393-216481 GCA_013401275.1 Pandion haliaetus | reverse complement strand
GCCCCCGCCCCGCCCCCGGGCCCGGCTCCCCGGGCGGAGGCCCCGCCCCGCCCGCCGCCGGCCGCTTCTCGCCGCCATTTTTGGTAGGGGCAGGGAACACCCTGGCTGGGACGGCCACCTTTGTTTTGGGCGCGTCGCCCGCCGCTTAGTAGCCATCCTAAGTATGGGCAAAAGGTCAGACGGACGCCGGCGGGGCGACCATCTCGGTCTGAGAAGCGCAGTTACTGCCGCGAGCGACCATCTTTGTGGAGGGCAGGTCGTCCTCCTCGGCGCGGGGCCGGCGGCGGGGTCGGGCCCTGACAGGCCGGGCTGGTTGTGGGCACCCCGAGCCGGTGTCCACTGACAGTCATCCCCGGATGTAATATTATGGCTAACATCTAAAAATCAAATCCTACCCAGAACGCTGCCTGTTTATAACACCCTTTGGCACCCAAGGGCTGAGGCCTCTCTAGCAAACCTTACCCTCCCTAAACGGCCCAGGCCTGGGCCACCGCGTTGGAGCCATCTCACTCGTGAAACGGAACGTCAGCAAAATAACGTAACAGAATGTTCAGAGGGGAACTTCTGTGGAGAAAACACCACAATAACTGACTTCCTGCTTTTTAGCTCTTGCAACATGGAACTCTGATACAATGACATAGGGTCGTGTTAAAAATCAGTGAAAAACTGGGAGTTCTCCGAGATTCTCTTATCTAAAAGTCTTTTCGAACTCCAACTCACTTATGTATTTTAAAGGCTTTCCCAAATAACTTGGGTTACATTGGTTTTTAAAAAGGCAAAAAAACTCATCAGTGGAAGACAGATGGAAACAAATAAACAGGCAAAATTTGGAGTTATTCAGGGATGGTCTCTACGGCAGAGCCCACGCCGTGCAGCCAGGTCCTCCCCATCCAGCATGAGGGGAACTGCTACCTATCACACAGGCTGAAGGGGGATTTTTCTGATTTTCAGCCCTATTTGTCAATGAAGGGACAGGAGGTTTGAGCTGTGACAGCGAGCAAGTATCATCTTTCAGGATGATGAATGAGGCCATTACAACATTTTAAGCACTATAAATAGAGGTGTTTATGGGGAGGGGGATTACAGAGACACGTTCGCACTGAAGTGCAGCTCTCGGGGCTGGAGTGGTGGTGGGAAGAGAGGACATCTGTTGCATTACTCTGGTATCTTGAACTTTTTTGTGGCTCATGTAGTACCTCCTAGACCACCATACCTTCACCTCAGCCTGGTGTAAACTGGCTCGAGCACATCATACCTTAGGACAGGATTGCCCCAGCAAGAAATTCTGCCCCAGTAACCAAAACAAAGACCCTAGTTTCTAGTATAATTTAAGAAGTTCTGGATTGAAAGTGAACACATATTACAGCAAGTTGTACAACATAAAATATTAATTCAGCATGTATTTTATATAGCTCTGTTATCTATCAAACATTTAGTGATTATTACTTCATCACGCATAGCAAATCTGCATAAAAGCAATGTGCTTGGTTGTCCTCAGCTGCCAGGCATACAAAGTGAAATTCCAGTTTTACTTCAACTGTGGTTACCAAATGGATAACACCATACATTGCACATCTGATTGGCTTTTTGTATATACAGTTATGTGGCCTGTGGGCACAACCATGGGTCCAAAACTGATGTGCACTTTAAAATTTATTCTTGCACAGGAGTGTGGATTGTTCAAGTGCAAGCATCAAAACGTTTGTGTACTCCAGATCCATGTTGTAAAATAGTTCATTTCTGGGATGGGTGCCCTTTTTACACATCTGCAAATTAAAATATGCAAATAAAAACGTGGTTCAAAATTAAATAGCAAAAAATAGTGAAATTAAAATAGCTATATGTAGATACCCCAGTAGAAAAATCCAGTGGAAAAGGAAACATGCAGAAACATTTCCTGAATAATTTTCATTTAGTAGTGGGGCGTCCACTCCTACTTCCTCCAAGACTCTCCAGCCTACTCAGTCAGCTGATTGTAAGTTTGGATGATACAGATAATTTTACCAAACCCAGTATTTCTCAACAATTTTATTAATTTTTTTCTTTGCAATCATATATACCTTGTTTCTGTGTGTGAAAATGGACTTTACATATGGTGAAAACATCATTGTGAACGAGTAATTACTAGGTTATAATTTCCCCTTTTGTTTACTGTTTGCAACCTGTGTGAGCCCATCTGATACTAAGTATTATTTTCCTCTCTATATTTCTAGTCATACTGTTACCATCATCAGATGCAGGGTTAACAAGCACTTCTGTCAAGAAGCTATGAACCTGGCTCTAGCAGTAGATTGCTATTACAGTAATAGTTTGGGAAAGACTAAGTAGATGGCCTTAATTTAATTTCAGGCACACCCTTGCAATGCATTAGGGTAGATGCAGATCAACTAGAATGATATGAGCAGAACTTCCAAAATCTGACTTTAATCACTTTGCTTGACAAACATGGTTTGCTGAAACCATGGGAGGTTACTTAACGGCTGACATTTTGATGGTATCAGCTGCCCAGCAGGATTTGTGTCATTTTATTCAACCTCTTTGAGAAAAAATGCCTGAATAATATGCAAGGATTGCAGACACTAAATTAGTTACAAAGAAGAATAATTCACTGAAGAAAGTCAGTAGTGTCTATAAATAAGTGCATTTAACAACCTGTGAGGAAGTTGCCACTTTGATGGCTGGATGACGTAAAGAGAGTCTCAAATAATGTGAGCTTTATTTGGAATGCATGAAAACCAACAGGATTTTTTTTTATTTGCCACATAAGTTTTGTAGAAACTAATAATCAGATCTATTACATGACTAGTTTAAAAATTTGTCCAACATTTTAAAATTATTTACTTTTAACAGCAATAGAGTTTCATTTGCCACCTTCCTTTACACAAGAGAATCTTCCTTTCCCAGCTGTCTAACACTGCAAAACCAAGCTAGTTTCCATGGAGTGATGAAGGTATTATTGTTGTTGCTTTTCATTACAGACACACTAAAATAGTGACGAGCATTGCTAAAAACTCTCTTATTGCTGTAATTCAACAGATAGCTAATGGTATAAGGAAGATTTTTTAAATCACTCGAGCCATAAGCTCAAAACTTTGTACAGTTAAATTAACCCTTTATCGTGTAGTAAGTGACACATTGATTTTCCTGTAGCTTATGCCATGACCTAACTTTTGGATGAAACTTGAAACATACGATGCAAATAATTAAAAAAACCCAAACCCTTGGGCATCAAAATCATGTGAATCTAACTGATTTAGAAGCTTAATCCTGAATTTCCCTTTACCTCAACAATAAATATCCAAGGATATTTTCAATGGGAAGGAACGGGGAGAGTTTTCTCAGTAGCATTTGCTCCCAGAGTAGTGAGATTCAGTGCCCAGATTTGCTGCCACATCCACCAAATGGGTACCTGCAGCTCAGTTGTGATGTATCTAACACCTTTCACCTGAAAGGAGCTTCAGACTGAATTGCACTTGAAGTACTTTTAGTCATCATGGTACCTGCCACTAATCACTATCAGCATCTAATGGATTCATTTCTGGAAGCAATTTAACTCTTCTGGCTACCTTACAGGAGAGGATTCCCCTAGCAACTCCAGCTGACATCATTAGGCATCTTTAGCTGATGACTGCCAATGACACTGTGCACTAAGTAGGCTCCCCCCAGAATCAATCTCCAGGATTGCAAACCCCTTGACAACCTCTTCACTGTGAGACTAAATCACAAGTGGGAACATATTGCTCTCCTCTGAGGATTAGATTTCTTACCCTGCTTTTATTCTGACCGTCTCACCCTAACACATCATCCAATAAGTGTTTGACTGTGACTCAGGTCACAGGAAAAATTGAGGATGGCTGAACTGATGTAGAAAAATCCGTTTGCTCACTTTTACCCAGTCAGAAACAATCTTGGTATCTGTGGTTCACTTGGGTCTGGTGCAGTGCCCATTCAACCTTTCAGTGTTACACACCCAATAAAACACAGCAAAGGGGAAAATCTTCAGGGCAAAATGGAACAATTTTGTCAGGTGGACCACATAGCTTTGGTAAGGTCATATGGCCTGTAAGATGTGGAATTGTTAACAATAGTTGAATAGAATTAGCTCACAGATAAACTAAACCTGAAAAAAATGGAATCCCCAAGAAGCCTCTCCAGCTCAGTCACAGCCCTCATCCTGGGAGACTCTGGGAGAGCAGATGTGCGGTTTGTGATATACCCTGAGTGTTATCAAATCAAGGTCCTATTGAGCTAAGAAGTGAAATGACTTAGAAGGGACTCCTTATGGAAAATGCCTTGCTAGCAAACCTCTTGTTTTTTAAATCAAAGCACTGTCAGCTCTCATGCATCTGCTGATTGCAGCTGTCACCGTGTCATCTGGAAAGAAAGGTGAACCCTCAGTGATTCAACACACAAACTTCAAACGTTAACGCTGCCCGCATTGCCGATTACAGAAACATCAGACTGATGCACCTCTTAAACACTGTTGGTGGGGAAAGTGAGAATTTGAGTCTCACTGCTGTACATTTAAAGTCATCTTCTGCCTTAAAAAAAAAGAAGAAGAAAGAAGGTAAGAATCTCTTTTCTAGCAGCAGAATTATCAACCGTATCAAAAACTGTAACAGGGCCTGATGTTTTCTTGAATGTCAAAAGCCCTATCAGGATGTCCAGATCTCCAGTTTTATTTTAATAATGGTTGTTGTATCTTGTCCATACAACAGTCTACAGCATATTGGCACAATTTAGTAAATAAAATTAAAACTCAAAATTAACACTATACTTGCAGCACAGGGTCTTTAGGATGGGTGCACTGGGCTATACTAAAATTGAAAGGGATCATTTATGGGATTATTAGTCACTCAGGTGTTCCTCCATTACTTAAGGTCTAATGTATCATATAAGACACAGGACTTGCTCATGTTCGTTGGTAATAAAGGCAACCAACAGACCTGAAAAGCTGCATCAACATTTTATCCTAAACAATTGCTCCAGGAAGGCTGAGCTAAAAACTCTAGGCAAGCTGTCATTACCTAATATTAGCCTACATGTAGAGAAATTTTTTTTTCTTCAAAGCAATTTTCAAAGACTGCAGAAAATGTTCTCTAGGCCGCAGAGAAAATCCAACAGTTCATTTTTGTGCTGATGCAGCTGCAACTGCTGTTTGCTAGATCATATCTCAGCTTGGTCATTGCAATATCAAAGTATGTTTTTATAAACCTGGTAAACTATTTAACTCCTGTGTAAAACACATTATACATGCTAATGGCTTCATTTGGCTAAACTGGCTTTGTCATTTTTCTGCAACTGGATGAAGGTACTATATATTGATACACCCTCATATATTAAGCAACCCCTCAATGGAATACATTGCCTTGGAGTCTTTAGTCTTTATGAAAAAAACCCTTATCACTGCCCAGAGAACTGTTTTGTGTGCAGTAATTATGTAATATTAATGAACAATACTACGTTCAACTGTGTTTCCCAGCCCTATTCTTTGTATGGAATGTACTTTAGAATGACCTGACACTGCAAAAATGCCTCTAGCTTCCATGGCTCCTGTAAAATACAATAAATACATAAATAATTTAGAAGAGGAAATAGGTAGTGTGGCGAAGGCGGTGATGTTCTTACCACTGTACTTCAAAGTCTGGCGATATGGCCTTCGGAAACGGGGTGGGGGGTTTCATTTAAGGATACTACTTCCTCAGGCTGGACAAAAAATTCCACACAGTTATGGAGCTTTAAATTGCAAATTTGAAAGCTAACTTTATAATTTTATTTCTGAAATTGTAGAAGGAAAAAAGCACATGAGGGGTACCTGTCTGCGCACTGCAGGCTTTTGCAGAGACCCTCACATATCTCTGTGTTAAGACGTGACTTCTGAAGCTGAAAGTTCCTAAATTTTGATCACAACTGCATCACAGCATTGCATCCATAGGGGAAGCAAGAGGGAGATAACTCTCTGGCACGTGGTCTGTATGCTAAGGGCTGCCCCAAACCCCTTTCAAGACAGGCTTGTCTGCCATGAATGCAGTTAGCCTGCAAGCACGGCCTTAGGCACAGCAAGGGTGCCCTTTTCCAAATATTTGGGAGGCTTAGCCTGAGCACAGTGGGTGAGCCAGCCCCAGGTGTGCCAGGACAGCCCGTCCATGGGCACCCACCAGTTGTCCAAGAGGTATCTGGAAGGCAGTAGTCATTCAGTTCATTTAATGGGAAAGAAGCTGTTTATGCTATGGAGACTTAGCTTCTCGATCTCTTGGGGTTTGGGTTTTTTTTCCCCTTCTAAAATAAAATAACTGATTATTTAATTTCTATTAATAAAGGAGGAATGCATCAGGACTGTTGCAAGGGCCAATTAGTCAGGGCTTACAAAGTGCATTGGTGCTAAGTATAATTTTTACTGCAACTCGGTGACACCTTCATTTCTCAGAATAAGATTTCGTAGCCTATTCATTTACAAAGTGGGCTAGTGCCTTTGGGTATTTGGGAAGGGCAAAAAGACAAATTGAAAAGCACCAAATAATTTAATTTAAAAGTGCATTAAGCACACACCTTCCAATTTTCTGACTAAAATGTTCATCGGCTTTTTCCAAAGAGGTTTGTATTCAGGGCACAGAAATAGTTTGTGGATTTTAGATTCCTGAAATACTTCACAATGCTATTCAGGGGAAAAAACACTGGCTTCTCGTCCTAATAAAAACAGATTCACCTGTGAAGCGTTAATGAATCCAAGTGACAGCTTAAGGATAAAAATAGCATAAACCCCCTCAAATGTAAGCTAATCAAACATTTTCAAGAACAGAATTTCTGAAAAGTATGGGATGTAATAATGAAAAAGCAAAGAGAACAATATTAAGAGTCCACTTCAGAGCGACCAAAATGAGATCGGTCTTTTTTTTCCACTCGGGAGTCACAGTACCCCTTACTGCAGCATTTCAGGACCCAGCCCTCAGGGCTGTGTCCCAGTGTGCAATGCTCGGTCTCCAGTGCAGTGCCTGGGCTGCTTGGCTCATTTTGGAGCATTGCTTGCTGGAATCTGTAGTCTCCAGGCTGCATCTCCATTATTAAAAAGGAGAGCAATGGTAATCTGCTCCATTTTAGGCAAATTAAGTGCAGCTCTTTGGCTCCTGGCACATTCCCAACACGGCTCTGAGACGAGCGTAATTTCACAAAATCCATAAAATTCAGAGCCCAAGACTGCTACTGTTCCTCCTTCCCCATGCCTTGCAGATAATGTAAAGTCCTCTTCTGGGGTACTTCACAGGGGAGAGGCATATTCTGTATGTGCCTAATGAATTTTGGTTTTCTATGTGCTAAGGGGACAAGTTAAGAAGAGAGTTTCAGTCTTACCTTTGAGTTCTCTACATTATGGGTTTCATGTCATATTTCCACTGGCAAGGGAGAGGGGGGATGTTGCATATTCAGTGTACCCCTCCTTCTGCCTTGCAGGGGAAGGAGGGTGTGTTTCCACTAACAGAGTAGAATGAACTCATGCTTTCCAATTTTTCCCCATGTTAGGAAATAGGTCCTGTCTCATTACTGGTGACAGCACATATTGGTAGGTCATAGAGCAAAGGGAGAGCCTTGCGTAGAACAGCTGGGGCCCAGAGCCAGAAATCTCATTAAAGTAAGCTGCTGCTATTTCCAGCCTGTAATAGAGCTTTGGAGCTTGATTATATTCAGTGAAAGCAGGTCATTACAAACACAGTGCTTTTTGCATATTATCTAAATTGAAATAATAATATGTTCTCTCCTTTCATGTGCTATATTGATAAATCCCAACTTATGAATGAAACATGTTGATTAGTTAGTTGAAAATAATTAGTTCCATATTATGCCTCCAAGTTTAAGGCTTGATTAGTGCAAACAAATAACTTTTCTTGATAATAAGTAATTTACAGATTATTCTCTTAAGTGGCACACACAGGCATAAAAATAATCTGCAGCAATAAATTGTGTTATTTGTTCTCTCTTTTCTCTTTGACTTGAAATATAACAGTACTTTTAGAACTTGAGAGACGGAATATCTATATGCAGATTCTGATCTCGACAGCAATTGCCGCAATGCAACTCTGGCATTATTTGATTGAGGTGGTGGTGTACCAGATAAGAATGTGACCCATAAGGGTTCTTTGATTCAGTCTTTCTGACCACGTAGTCTGAAAAGAACAACAATTATTGCTTGCAGTGACTGAGACTATTGCTCTGTTTAGCTTTTTATTATTTAACTTGCATTTAAATATTCTGATATTTACATCAGAACTAAGCTAATAAGTGGTTCGCGTGGTTTAAGGTTTTCCTTAGAAGTGGTAGCACTAAGTAACCTTTTCAGTTCTTTTGAAGGGAAACAAAACCCTGCATGAACATTTTTTTCTAGTCATCAGTTCACTGAAGCCAACATGGTTCAACAATGTGCATAAAGCTTAAGCACAGACCTGAATGTGAATGTTGTTCCTGAACCAGGGCTTAGGGCAGTCATAAGGGCAAAGTCTTTTTCTTAGCTTCCCTAGGGTTCTTCTCACACTCGAGAAAGGCGGGTCCGTAACTGTACAGGAGACATCCACTAAAGAAAGGCTATACATTGGTAGGATTATGGTATATATGCTATAATAAAATTAGATAACATCCTGGTAAAAAGCCTCGACTGTTGATACTACTGTCTCTGCTGTTGCTCCCACCTACAGAGCCTCCGTGGTGGAAAGTTATGGCTCTCAATTATCACTGTGAAAATCCAGCCCTATTTTGGGAGTGCTTATGACTTGCAGCAGTCATCTATGGTGTGGGAGTTTGGCGGGGTTGTTCGATAATATCAGCCTTCGTATTCAGGCGCTGGAGCATTACAATTCTGGATGAGGCAAATAATACACTTTTGTAAAGCATTTTTATAAAACATTTTCCTCCCTGGTTGACAGGAAAACTTGCAAGCCTGGGAAGAGAAGCAGACCCATGCTCCATTCGCCCTCTTTCCAGATTGCCAGCAAGGGAGCTAATTTGATAGCAGTAGTTGCGGTATGGACACTTGTCCACTGGTGGCTGAGACCACCAGCCTACCGACTATACATAATCACCAAATAGCCAGTAGCTAGAAATGGCTAAATCTCTGCTGTTTTGTGAAAGACCTGAACTGACTTACTGGTTAAAAACCCTTCAATCCTTCCCAATCCTCTCAGTGGGCACTTACTGAGAAATGGTAATGCATTACAGTCTCAGAGTGCTTTCAAAGCACTCAGTGTCCGAAAAAATGGCATTAACCCATTCTCCTCCCCATATTCTGGACCTGACTCTCAATGCTAATCAGGAGTAATTTCACTGAAGTGAAGGGAGTTATACAAGACCTGTGTAAAAGTGGAATCAGATCCATGTATCATATGTTTAAGATTCCTGGGAAAATATGCTCTATTTACTTGAGGAAATTAAAACATTTCAAAGAGTCTGGATGATTTAAGGGCTATGTTCTTACTTCCTAGAAATTAGAACAATATATCAGGTAATCAATAGGTGTATAAAACTGTCTAAAATGCAAGCATTACAGAGGTCAGGAATGGAAAAAATGCAGCTGAAATCACTTTACATGACATACTGGAAAAGCAACATTATTTTTACCAACCAACAGCACTGAAAGCCATTGCAAAAGACAAGAAACTAATTTAATGGTATGGCAAACAACATTTGTTTCATAAAGCCAATTTTGTCACTTCCATAACAAATAAAACTAAACACAAAATCAGACCGTGCAATTAAGCACTTTGGCTCCAACCTCACTTGAACTTTAAGAAATTCAGGGAAACAAGATCTTGGGTTGGGCCCATCTGTATCGGAAACACAGCACTGCATTCATACCACATTATCTGTATTTTTTTCACTTCAGATCACAAGCACCAGGCAGTGTGGGGTGTCTATCTCCTCGATGGTCTGCAGTAGAAATTCCTCAGTTACATGCAAAGCCTCTCCAGTGTCTTCCACAAGAAGAGGCTCCATTAAGACTAATGAAAGTGCTGATTCCGCACAACAGATGCTGCAGATCCTCCAAAAGAGCTGTAGGAAAGAAGTGGGCTCTTAAACAGGTAGGGAGTCACTCAGCTTCTACCCTCGAACCTGAAAGAGCTGCCTGATGACGCTTGATGAGACTTAGAGGTAAGCAAGAAATTCAAGAAGGAAATATCCCGGACTTTGAAAGCATAAATAAGCTGCACTTGTAATAACTCACAGATCACTGTATCAGCTCCTGGGCTACTGCAGGAGTATAAAGAGGCTGCTAGAAAGAGGAACAAACACTCCTCTGTGCTGCTTCTTTCCCCTGCGTTACAATAAGCCAAGGCTTGTGATGTTTGGCCAAAGAATGGGGAAACCTAGGAGTGACCTTGGACAATACATGCTGGTGATCATGAGTCACTGGCTAATGTTAAAGACAGATCTACAGTCAGATGCGGTGTGTATAACAGTGACTTTGTCTGCCATCAGTGGAGCTGCTGTTTGGTTTGTGCCTGATCTGAATTTTGCATCACGTATGGTCCTAATGGCATTAAAAGAAATTTTTGTGAATGTACAGTGAGGGGAACAGACCCCCATAGTGTCAGCCTCAGTTTTGAATGGGTTGGCTTTTTTAGCTTGTCTCATCTTTTTAGTCTCTAAACCTCTGCCTTTGTATTGTAATATGGCGTGCCGTAAATATCTGTAATGGAACAGATTACATCAGCTAACTTAGTGTTGCCAATCTCAATATTAAACTCTGCAGCAGTAAGGAGCCCTGCCCAAAGGACTATGACAAGTATTCAGCTCCATTTATATTAGAATACAAAGTACAGAATAAACCCACATCGTTTCTGGCAACTGATACTACCTGTCAGATAAGAATGGCACAGGGGAAAACAATGCCAGAGCATTGAAGTTCCTTCTCAGAATTTGCTGTAGGTTAGTAATTTTTTTTTTTTTTTTTTAAAAAGAAACTCCCTGTCCCCAATACCCAAGCAAAAGCAAAAAGTAGTTTCCTATTTCTACACTGACTGACTCTGTCAAGGGCATGCTGGCTGCAACAAGGGAGAGAGAGATCTGGTGGGATTTTAACATACTTTCACCTCATTTCAGATACACAAAAGACACTGGTTAAAATGCTTAAAAATACATTCAACATTTTCTTGCAGTTTTTATATGCTCAGTCAGCTGCACATTGACTGTACTGTTCTCATGGCAATTTCAAGTTTGCTTGAGGTTGTTTGGGGCCAAATAAAATCCCATTCCTATGAGATAAGTCAGCATCAGGTTCCAGCTTGACCAGAACTATTGTCCCCACGTTTGACTGTTCATCAGAACTTTCTTTTTTTCAACCCTCACCATGAATATTCTTGGAAGAGACTGCTCAAAGATTTATGTAGCAAGTGTGAAATAATTAGACTCGGTGGAACACAAGCTCTAAAGCGTGGGAGGCATGATTCAGCACTTCATCTTTCCAATGTTAATGATTTGTTGTTTATTTTTTGGAGATTTTCAAGGGAAAAACTGGACTGACTTTTCTGCATGGGACTTAAAGATTCTGTAACTGGGAAGATAAAGAAGTTGGCAAGAACTTCCTTTATCCACCATGCTGTTTTCTGACTGCCGCTAGCCCCACAGAGATGGCTTCATTCCATTAGTATTTACTGCATATAAATTGCAAACAGCATGTTGAGAATGCTCTGAGGAAGGAAGCAATAAAAACACAGACAATATGAATGCTTAAAAATTGTATTGTCTGTTGTAGCAATATGGAACCAGATCCTCGGGTCCTGTGCCTTTATTTCAGTGAAGGAGCTGGCCTACTGTTTCTATTTAAAATTGGTTGCCATGGTGGTATCATCCGGGCTTTCACCCTGATGAAAATTGTTTGCATCTGTGACGCAGTAGTGCTGGCAACCCAATGTTTGCATCTACGTCTAACACAGGAATAATTGTGAAAATGGAACCTGACTGTTTACCTTTGCACAGTAAACAGGTTCCTTAAACACGCACATACCTCTTGCTGTTAAAACTGCGTGGAAGTGGAAAAGCAGTGGGTTTGACAGCTTCTGAGGCTGCAGAGACCTCAGACAAAATGGAAGTGCTGAAGTGAAACTCCGTGACCAGGCTGACCCTTCGCCAGTTGTGACACTGGTGCACAGTTCTGATTTTGCAGCACCACCTGGAATTTCTGGGAAGTTACAGGTCTCATTTTCAAACTGATGGGAAGCCCTGCCTGACATTCAGATCTGCTGATACGAGAGTCTCTCAATTCCATTTTCTAATGAGTCTCAATCATTAGGCTCCTTACTTCACAGGCGGTTAGTGATCCCATTAGTTAGGTGAATGGCAGGCAGTACCAGGAGACTCAGAAATGTCCATGAACAATAAAACAGGTTAAAAAAGGAACTCTTTATATGCATTTATTTTAGGTGGCAGTTCAACTTCCGGTCCAAACTCGCTATGGGTTCAGGTTTAAGAGTGCCAGAATCTCATGAGGGTCCTCCAAAACTTCACCCTGCTTCCCACTTGGTGCTGATTCTGTAGGGCACGTTCACAAAAAAAAAAAACCCAAGACAGTTCCATGTCTCAAAGGGGCATTTAGGCTTAAAGCTTTCTCTCTAATTAAAAAAGTTCTCTTGGAATACTAAACCTTGTACAAGGAACAGATGGGGTTAATGCTCCTCCCTGCATAAGCTGTCAGCACTAACTTTGAACAAAATAGCAGCAGCTTTACTAGCTAGAGTAGTGCTTGTTAAATTTAATTAGATCTGGAGCATTAGTATCAGTCCCTTCTCTTTACCTTTATTGGGAAGTCCTCCTTTCCAGCATATATGGTAAGTGGGAGAGGAAGAACTCGAGAGCAGCTCTGAACAATAAGCAAGGACCAAACGTTGTCAGCAGGAGAGACGACCTGGTAGTGCCAACTTCGTAATGGCAGTTAGCATTTTGCAGAGCAGAATCGACCTGGGGTGCCGGCTCTATGTTCCTTTCTAGTTTGCAAATGAAAAAGCTGGGCAGTCGCCTGTCTGTCTTTCCAGCATGCATATTGTATTTCAGCTGATGTGTCTGCAATGCTGATTCTGCTGAGCTGTAAGTGAAAGATCTGCTGAGTAAGAAATTATTAAAGGCAAGCAAGAGCCTCATCTTTTGGTGATGTCAGTACAACCCTTATCAATAATTGAACAGCTTTTCCAGGAACACAATCTAGAGAGACCAGAGTCTGTGTTACCATGTTGCTGCTTCAGTCAAATGTTCCAGGAAGGGCTGCTCTCCACGGAGGCAATATCGTGCTATTTCTTTATTCTGCAGGCTCACGAAGCTGAGAGCTGAGACAGTGCTCCATCTGATACACCGCTTCCCACCCACATGCTGTCATACTTAAAATCATCACAGGCTTGAAACAGGGACCATTTTAAAAGGGTCTGACCTGCCTGCCACAGGCTGGAGCCAGTGGGGTGTTTGGAGGGAGAGCTGTGGGTCTTTCACAGTCCCGGGAACCTCCATTGGAAAGAGGAAAGCTGCAGGTCAGAGCTCCACCCCATCGCTATCACAAGGACTTGGCATGGGGAGCAATGGTCATATCAGAGCACCTGGATAATAAAGCCAGGAGCTTTGTGTAAAAACTTGAGAGGTAGGTTCCTGAAAGCTCCCTGTTAAAAAGCTGACACCCAAAGGATGGGAGAAGCCAAGTGATTTTGCATTCATATCACTCCTGCAGAAGGCCTCTTAAGCCCTCCAAATCAATATGCCACTCTAAGAAGGGGCCAACTTATAATAAATGCAGAAAAAAACCCCCAACATATGACGGGAGAATATCAGAGGTTGCAGTTGGTTAGGCCTTTTATACAGGTATATTCTGAATGATACAAGCTGATAGCTGTGTTCTCCTGGCAACAGATTGTGTGGGACAGAATTTCGTCCCTCAGCACAGATCTTGTGGGTTACTCTAATGGCATAAAGGGGCTAGAAACCGTGCCCTGCAAGGCTCTGCTACCCAGGCGCACTTTGGGTAAGGCCCTGGCCCCTTCTCAAGCTCAGGCTTGTCATTACACTGTGATTGGGAGAGGCAAGAGAGAGATTTCCACAGTAAATATTGTATCAGGCAGTCTGGGCTGCTTCAAATGAGAGCCGCTCATAAGGAGCTACTAAATATATAATCATCCTTAGGGCAGCTCCAGTTTAAACCAGGGCATGTCAGCCCTCAGAGAAGCACAAGAATCTCCTGGATGTAAATAAGATAAAGGCAGGATGAGGAGAAGAATTTGAAGTTTACAATTGAAATTCTGAAAAACAAATGGAAGGTGTGCCATGTAAAGGGAGAGGAGCAAAAAAAAAAAAACCAACATCAGAAACATGAAATGTCCAGTATCTGCAGTTCTGCAGTTTGGAATTTCAAGTGTCCTCCACCACAGTCTCATGCATTACTCCCTTACACTAATCACCCATCCTGCATACCTCGGCGCCCTCTCTACCTTGGAGGATCTTTCAGCTCATTCTAACTCTTCTCACCCCTCTGGTTTCTTCAGACCATTTCTTCCCCTGTGTTTGTACAGTACCCCAGAACATATTGGTGCCCTAAAAGCCACTAGTAATAAAAATAAATATAATAATTAAATTTTTCAGTCACCGAACTGAGCCTTCCATTGCAGCAGTCTAAACTCCACTTACTAAAAAGGCAGAAGATGTTCTCTGTGGTTTTCCGGTTTGCGTTCCCCAGTTCTGTGGATGGTAGATCTAGACCCAGTTCTACACTTTACACTGGTATAACTTGGTCTGATGGGGTAGAAGCATGCAAGAGAAGAAGATCTCCAAAACCCCCAAAACAGACGGGGTATCTGGTGAGGTCAGGTTCCTGCTGGATGTTATTGAACTAGTTCAGTGATCCAAAACTAGATCTGAACTTTGCTGTTTTGGCTTATATCCGACGGAGATAAAAGATTCTATCTATATCCTTCGGGCCACACAAGCCCGTTTCTAAGCCATATTGTGTTTCCAGGTTATATTACAGACAGCTGACTCTGCTGACTTCTTGCATCGGAATCGTTCCTCCAGTTTTATCTATGTTTTCCGCTGCAGAACATAGCTAATTCAACAATTGGAATCTAACATACGGAAATCAACAATTATCAGTAAATGCCAAAGTTTAATGACGTGACAGCAGGACACACTGACTAGTATTTAATCATACAAGCCAGACCATGCTGATAGGTTTACAAATACCTTTGCTGAGCTTCAGCATCAACACAATTTTATATAGTAAAGGCAGGTCCTCTCTTGCAGTGTACTTGCACCATCCCTGAGGTTGATGTCCTGGTACTTTCTGTATGTATACCCTCTATTCCATAAGCATGCCTCTGAGATGTTTTTCAAATTCTTGCCATACCTGGGCCAATTGCACTACATGTAATTAATCTGCATTCTGAAAATAATCTTTTAATCATAGCATTAAAGGCATAATTTTAAAAGGAAAAATAAAAAACCACCAAACCAAAACAGATTCTACAGTACAAGACAAAATTAGTAAGGAAAAGTAGCTACATCCCAATCTACTGTAAGCCAGCCCAATTTAACCTGTGGTTTTGTGATCTCCTGCTATATCAATTCAGACCTATCAGGGAAAGTACACACATACTCTAAATGGCTGTTTACCACTGAAGCAGGTCCCTTGCAGTCTTTTATCCCTGGCACCCTATGAAAAATGAGCAAGGAAATGGAGCAGGACACATTTGACAAGTAAGAGTAGAGGCAGATGAGGTGGGCACCTAAACAAGAACTGGAAATCTAATTTGTCTTGGTATCAATAGTATTCAAGCATTTAAACATCTTTTAGTACCTCAATCCAATTGACTTGGACACAGTTCACCCAATAAATCTGTAGCAAAGCAATTCAAGTGTCCCCAGGTCATCTGCTAGCACCCGAAATAATAAGCTATCTTTCTGCTGTTATGGTTGGGCATCATAATAAATGGTTTTCAGGATAGGAAAAGTGGTACATTTGACCTGTCGGGCCAGTCAAAACCCACCGCCTTATTTCTTCTTGTGCAGCCCTGACTTAATTCTGGCAGCTTTCCTGAGGTGTATGTGGATTGTCCCAGAGTCAACTACTACTGTAGGCTGTGGGCTGAAATTCATCCAAGGTTCTGTAGATCTTCAAGCCAAACTCTGCTCTCTGTGCAAAATGTGTTGCAACAGTCAGCTCCTACTGAGCACCAGAAACTGGCCCAGGAATTATGGCACTGAGTGTTCAGGTTGGTGACAGATTGCTTTACCGATGCTTAAAACAAGAACACGAACCTGCAGAGATAATTAAGGAGTTGTTGCTAGGAGGCTTCAGAGCTGCTTTCTGAAGTTCTCCTAAAATGATGGGTGCTTTGTTTGGATTTTTAAGAAGCTTTGAAAGCTAAATACAGCTGGATCAAAATCACCATAAAAGGGAATTGGATTTGGTGACACTCCATTTCCTGAGACTAATATTTTCTGGGCACAAAACAGCTGTTTGAATCTGTCTCTGAAAGATTCAGGAATGAAAAACAGATTTTTTGACACTGTTCATTTGCACTAAGATTGGAGCAGAATATCTCAGTCCAGAATGTATATAGCACACACATAAAATATACAGTTCTATTCATATTTAAAGTGATGTATATACATATACATGTATATACAGTGTATACAAACAAACCTCCTTTTAGCATTCCTGTATGTCATTTAGCTGTCATAACACTTGTAATAGAGCGAGGCACCATTTAATTTTTCATAGTCCTTGATCACCAACTGAAAAACATACAATCGATTTACACTTTTAAATGTCTTTACCACAACTCAGATTGTTTGTCAACATGTTACATTTATTTTAATTTGTTTGAGCTCTTCATAAAGTTCCTTTCTATTCTTCTGATGGGACAGTAGAACCTGAGGACATCTCTGTTTCACAGATAGATTAAAAATTGGTAAAAACAGGTGCAGCAATTTGGTTTACTCAGGACCTTTGCTGAAAGGAAGAATCAAGCTAAAACCACGTCTTTGCTGCAAACAAAATTTGGGGGCTTTTACCTAAATAGTTAACATACAGTCTTACTGGAGACAAGGCACTATCATTTTTTTGCCTCAAAACTCAGCTGTTTCCTTGTTGACAGTGTTCACAGATACGTGATGAATGACATAAGCATGACGACTAAGGGAGGGAATAGCACTGGAGTGACTTCAGGAAAAGACGTAAAAGTTTAATAAGGCTAAGAGACCCCCAGACAAGAGGGAAGAAGGATGAGAAAGGTCATAAAAGTATGTAATCACAAAAGTATTTAAAGAAATTACCAAAAAGTGGAGTTATCAGATAAAGTCCGTGCTCTATAAGTAAAGGACTTCTTTGCACAAAGTCCCTTACTATCAGGGAGGGATCCACTGGGCAGAGAAGGTGACATATTTTCTAGAGTCCTGCTGTAATCTGAGAGCCACTGACTAATTAAAAGTAGATTTTTTGGCCCCATCTCCACAGTAAGTCATCAGGACGAATGGAAAGTGTATTTAAACGAGGTAAAGCAGTGATGAATCACCAAATGTACTGCCTGCTGAGATGGATCACCCCTCCACATGCGATCTGCTTCTCCTGCCTCTGGCTGAGGTACCACTGATTCTCAGTGAGAGAAGTCACTGGAGTTAAATAAAATCACAGCTTTTTCTGAGTACCTTCCAGAGTAATTTGTATATTTTATTCATGTTTCAGAAGCAGAAAAATCATTAAGCCCATTAAAGGAATAATATTGAAAGCCACAGTGCAGGGGGGGGTGAAGCCTGATGACTGCAGCTGGATCGGGAAGAGAGGGAGAAACCAGGCCGTGAGCCCTGACTCTTACACTGCATAAAGCACCACGTATTTAGCATGGCTGAAGCATCTGCCTTTGACAGAGATCCTCTCACTAAGGACAGAAAGAAACGTTCATCAACAGCAACAAAAGACCTTGGAGCATCCCTCCTTGGCCCTTTATTTCCTGAGTGTGTAAGCCATGAATGATGAGTATGCTGAGGGTTAAAGTAAAAATAAAAAATCACTCTCTAGGAAAACATACAAGAATAGGGCAGCTAAATCTCTGACAGATGAGAACACTCTTGGGGTTTCAGCAACAGGAGTTCTGATTTACACTATCTGGAGGGAGAGATAAGGACTCGGCAGTACAGCAGCATCTAATAAATGATGCCTGCAGCACAATAACGAGAGCGAGCTCTTCATTTTATTTATTTATTTTGCAGTTAATTTAGTGTTCCTGAAAGCAAGGGCTTTTTTGCTCTGGTCACTGCCAATACAGCCAGTTCTCCCTCACTCATAGCTCTGTCAAAAGACACTTTATAAATAACTGGATAGGAGGATCTTCACCCTTGACCTGTGGGATCCACCACGTGAAAAGAAAGATGAGGAGCACTGATGCCTGGCAGACATAGCATGTCCCTGCCCTGCAGATTGCTCACACAAATCTACCTAGTTCAGACCCAGTCTTCAAAGCAGTAAGCAACAGGGCCATGTGTATATAGTAAGCACATGATGTACATAACCTGCAACTCTGGTTATAAAACTAATCTCATTTTGACTTACAGGGTCTGCTACAAGAATTTGAAATTAAGTCTTGAGACTGAAGATCAGATCAGAGTTGAAATATAAAATAACAACTCCTCCATTCTCATACCCACCCACCACCCCCCAAATTGGAAAAAAAACAACTGCTAATTTGGGGGAGAAATTAAAAAAACATCTAACACCTAATCTAGAGCCATTTCTTCTGCTTTGCAGGAAGGATTGCTGCATAATTTCAGTGCACTTGTTCAGAACAAGAGGTGTTGCAAACACCTACTTTGTTTTTGCTGCTGCTTCCATGTTCCTCATTCCCTCCAGACTGTCCCTAGCTCATTAGTCATGTTGGGGCAATGATAAGGTGGAGAATGATTACATAGTTGGCTCAGACTTTTCCCTTCCCAGTACAGAGTGTGCTTGGATCCCTCCTGGGTGGAGGCTGACCTGAATGCCTTCTTTAAACCATACACATGCAAGCCTGTACTGTAATGATTTCCAGTTTGGTTATGTACCTGTTCCTGTTCCCAGGGCCCATCTTTCAAAACAGGATGGTCCTGATTCAGGTCCTGTTGTTAGTTTTGCTGATTTGGGTGAAAAACATCAGATCCCCGGTGAAAAAACTCACCTTTTCTCAGTTATCTTCAGAAAAAAACATTACTCTGTGCATTCCTCACCTGTTACTATGTGCAAGTGAATTTGGCAAGTGAGTGTGTGTTGTGACGGTCCCTGAGGAATATTGCCTCTGGGAATAGCTTTCTGAGCTATTCGGAAAGCTCTTTGTGAGTGACTGCGTTTGGAGATGCTCAGTCATGAGATTCTGGGTTTGCCCTTCTTTCTTTTGAGGCCTGGGCTCCATGTTAGGACAGTGGTGGTTTTTACCCCTCTCAACACGTACCTCTTACTCTCAGACAGACCAGGGCTCACCTCACTGGGTAACACACAGTCATAGCACAGGACAACTGTCCTCATAGGCCATGCAACCAAGTATGTGCTCGATCTTTTCCCCCAAACCTTGCCTTCTCACATTTGCTTTTGCAGAAAGTACTAATGTCCCTTCTCTACCAGTCTGAGCTTTGGCTTCCTCCTTGATTCAGTCTGACTCAATATTATGTCAAAGGCTCATCATTTCTTCTGCTGTATGTTCAATTTTAGCCTTTCTTCTATTCCCACTCTGAGAAAACTAACCCAAACACGAATTGCCTTATGACTTGCCTGTAGCAAACTTCTTCTTTCTGCCACAACGCCGCTGGTATTACCTGTTCGGAGCCATTCAGACTGTTCCTCCTGTTGCTTCACAGCTTCCCACCGATTACGCCCTCACGTCCATGCCCTTCGCATGCAGTGCTTATGGAAAAGAAGGTGGAATATGTGGGGTTAGGATGAGGGGTTGCGCAGTGAAGCGCAGAACTGCTGGCAGCAGGGGCTGGCTCAGCCCTGCGGAGGCACCACCGCTCCAGCCCTGAACTCCTACATGGCTCTACCTGCTCTTCCAGTTCCCAGCTCCCACAGCTGTCAAAACACTTCTGCCAGGAAAAGTAATGTTCTCCCTCACCTGCCTCTGGCCGTACCCATGTAATAAGCTTTTATGCCTTAGTCCTTGCCTAGAACATCTGCTGCTTTGCACTTCTGCATCCGACCTGGCTGCCCACAAAAGCACCCAGCTCTGCCCCAGCCTGGCAGAGTTCTGACCCACTCATATCTGTGTCCAGCAGAAGAGAGGCAATCACAGCTTCTGACATGTCTCCTGTCCGTCTGTGGACACAGTAATGTGAAAGAGAACCAGGTGATACACTTTGCCTGCTCTCCCCCACTTTTGCTTTTTTCAGATCTGGGCCTTAACATCAGCTGCACCACCAAATTCTCACACTGTTGTCCAAATATCAGTGTAGGTCTGAACACTGTTGTCAGCAGTCTTGGTAGACCGAGTGGTTAATCCAGTTGTTAATGAAGCACCCATCCACTCCACCAAAATACATAAAAAAACCAAGGAACTAAAATATTCTAGACCCTAAATCAGGCATCTGAAGTCATCACCGACTTATTTTGCTTTTAAGTCCATTAGTGATAAAAAGGACCTCAACAGAGATTTTTCAAAGCTGCTTTGGGATTTAGATTACTCTAATTTGGGGGGTTGTGCACCTACACATCTTAGGCTGCACTGAAAATCCCAAACTAAACTAATTTTCTATGTGGGAGAAGATGCTGCTTCCCAAAGTGAAGGGAACCACTTGCCTTACAGCCAAAGTCCACAAAATCAAAAAGGCGGGGGGGGAGGGGGGAGAAAGAGGGGAGGCACATTCACAGTGGAAAATGCTATTGATCCTTTGCCATAACAGCAATAGCTGGTGACACTGCAACATGAACTAACCTGCCCACCAAAGCAAAATGCTCAGTGATTTGTAAAAATCCCCTCTAGAATGTAAAGAACAAGACCAGAAAAGCTATTTAAGGTTTGCAGGTTTCCTCAGGCAATGAAAGAAATAGAAGCCTGATTAAGTCTCAGATTTGTTACTCTGCAGGCTAATAAACACATTCCCTGTGCTCGCACACAAAACTCACTTGGGAAGGGCGGGTGGTTGGGTTTGTCACTGCTGAGGGAGAACATGCAGAGAGTGGGGGAGAGGGAGAAAACGCTTTCCCTACCACGAGACACATGCCCTCAACTGAAGGCATGGCACAGTTCTCCCATCTTATGCTCATACGGTTTACCCAGTCACAGCAATACTGAGCTTGGGGGAACACCCTAACTCGGATGCATTTTGTGATAGAAAGGGATCATCTCTGCTGCCCTGACCCTAGTAAAACTTCTTATTTTCTTTTTCACTGGGCTTCAGAGCTAGAGGTTGCTGGATGCACTCTTAAATACATGCTAAAGAAGAAATTCCCGTTGGTGCAGAGGAGTCAGTAGCAAGGTTTGGTATGGTAATGTACTTTTCCAGACACAGGCTGAAATGAGTGTACCACCGTGCAAACAACTGCATCCTCCCAGAAAATACTCTCTGGAGAGTTATTGGGAACCATTTCCATCTGACAGGTTGGCACCCAGCCCCTTCCCCGGTCAGCATTCGTCTCTCTGGTAGCAGCTAATGAGCTCTGTGCTGAAGCACTGGGCAGCATAGATGTAGAAAAGCCACAGTAAAGAGAGGATTTCTGAGATCTTTCATCATGTGACTTGAAAGGGAAAGAAACACTATGCTGGACATCTGCTGACTTCAGAGGGAAGTGGATCAAACCATTTAATATTAGTATTATTGTAATGCAACAGTGCCCAATGGGCCTTAGTAATGAAAGAGGCTCTGTTGCACTAAGTGGTGTATCAGCACTTTCCAACAAAAATGTGGCAAGGTATGAATGAGGAACAAGTGGGTACGGACAGACCAGGCAAGGGAGCATGAGAGCAAATGAGTTTTCAGTTTGCTGACAATTCTGTAAACATGAATGAGTAATTTTGTTTGTCCAAGATTTTAGAAGTTAAAAAGAGGCAGCTTGGCACTGGACAAAAATGTTTCCCGCTGGACTTCATAATAACCAAACTCCAGAACATTTTTAAGTGAAGAGTCAGCCTGAATCAAAACAAGGATTAAAAAAAAAAATGCCCTCGACATTTCTATGACTTTTTCAAAATTAAACCAAAATGGGTTTCCAGACTTTTTTTTTTTTCCCCAAATCTTCTGTCCTTGCCAGAAGGAACAGCTGGGCTGGAGGCAAACCATCTCACCCCGCTCCCTGCAAAGACTACATGGAAAAAAGCCTGGCTATCTGGATAGCATGTCAGCTGCCAAACCCATGCTGAAGTTTTCAGTGCACTTCTAGGCTGAGGAGGATTTTGAGGAAGAATGTGGAAGGGGAGAGGGCAGTCCTGAAGGTACCTACCAGCACAAGAGAGGCTCTAGGAAAAAAAGATGGGGGTGTAGGGTAGAAATGTTTTTAAAAAGAAAGAGGAAAGCAAAACATACAAGGGATCTAAGCACTCTACAGCCTAGTAGGCATGACAGATAGGACTGGGATAGGGTATGAAGGCAGTCATTTCTCTGGGATACCCCGGAGAAGGGGGAGCCCAGGGTGAGAGATGCTCCAGCCCAGGTGATGAGCCAGGAAACAGATCCCCATATCTTGCAGGGTTTGAGACTAAAATACGTGCACCTCAGAAAGCTCAAGAGACTAAATACCATTTCCGACCTGAAGCGATGGCACCAGCCAGCACTGTGTGACTCATGCACAGAGCTGACCTCTCGGAGGCTGTGGAGGTTGGTGTGGAAAGTATTATACTGACATGGAAGTGGAGAGCTGACCTGGCTATTGGTGGTGAGCAAAGCAAGGAGACACCGACCTCCTTGACCTAAAGTTTCCTGAGTGCTGTCACCAGATGTTTTCTGGGAGGGATGGCAAGAGGTCTTTTCAGAGATGTGTGCCAGGGTGAGGAACTACCAGAGGCACAAGGCTGCTTTGCAAAGCATTTGTGATCAATTATTTATCAGCCAAGTTTGGGACAGATGGCAGGAGCGCTGTGCGCCTGTGCAGTTAGGCTGCTGCTAGAATAGACCACAGCTCCAAACAGGAGCCCTGAGGCAGGACCAGAGGGACCCCTTGGCAGAGACAGGCATCACCACAGCAGGGCATGGAGCTCAGCACCCTCCTGCTCCACTCCTGTTTTCTGCCTCTCTGCACACAGCGGGGAATAGCAGCCCAGCCCAGCACACAGGCAGGAAAGAGTGAACAACCTAGCTATGGTGTGGAGGGTTCAGGGGAGAGGAGAGGAACTTGCAACACATGTAGGCCAAGGGGGAGTTAATTTGGGTGTCATGTGGGAGTTGGCAGTGACCAACAATTTGGGCCCTGATGCTAGGGTCTGACTGGGCTGTTGTGGTTTCTCCTTCAGCTGGCAAATCCATCTATGAGCACCCCGCAGAATGCTGGCCTGTCGCACATGGGCTGTGAGAGACCTTGGCAAGCAAAGCTCTTTTCTCCCTCCATTTGAAACAGCCCATGAATGGGCAGCATTTTTGTCTATTATTCAAAATCGTTTGACAAGCTATTTACTTTTTACCCTCTAATCATTATTTGATATTCAGGTATCTGGCTGGAATTCATTCCTGCTCTGTAATGTGAGAAGTAAAACTGCTGGGGAGTTTTCCCACCATGAAAGCTCACGGTGAGCCCATAAAAAGTTTGCTCCTCCGCAAGCACTTGCGTACGTGAGCTCAGTATTTCCACCTGTACCGGTACGAGGACTACTTAGCTGTGTGGGAATGCCTCGAGAAGGCCTTTGAAGAGGGCCGGATCAAACTGGAATTTCAGTTTTAATTAATTGCTGTAGAAAATGTCACCGGTATTATTCACCCAGCTGTAGTCTTATGTCATGTTTGCCTGAGACAAAGTTCTCCCATGTACTGTAATGAATCATAATGTTTAAGATGAATACAGAGCAGCAGTGACATTCACTGGGGCTTTCGGCGGCTGGAGCTCGGGGTGAGCTCCGCTGGGCTTCTCTCCCAGCTGCAGCTGGACGTGCTTCAACTTGACCTGGTCCCAAGCTTCCCGAGGTCTTTTCATGCTCAGAGGCATCCTACGTGCCGCCTTTGCAGGGTGTGAGCCATGGGGAGAGCCTCTCTGCACCCTCTGTGCTGGGAATTTCACCCCTCCAGTAGGACCCATGCGTCTGCCCGGCACAGCTGGTGTGGGAGGGCAGAAGGAGGTGTTGGTAGGGCTGTAAATCACCTTTGCTTCCTGCTGATCTCCAGAGCTGCTAGACATCAGTCTGCTTCAAGCTGAACAAACTGTCTGAACAAAGGTGGAAAGAGGTTGCTATTATGTATGACCAGCTTACGCTGCAATTAATGCTTTTTTTTAAATATCCCTTTGCAGAGCAGGTTCCTCTATTTTCTCTCCTTTGAGTTAAACCTTCCACCACTCCCATTCCTGCCAACACCCACTGGTAACAAGTACTGCAGCGAAATCTAATCAGAGCAGAGATCAACTCATTACCCTGAGAAGTAAACGTGTCTCTCAGACAAAGCAGCAATTTTGTCTGAGTCATTCAGCATCCCTGAGTGTATCCAAAACAATCAAAAGCTGGCTAAACCAGTCCATTAGTAGCAGAGCCATCACCTTTTCCTCCTGCATAGTCCCAAGGAGAAGCCCTGCTCCGCTTGCCCTACTCCTGGCAAGGAAACCTCCTGCTCCTTTGTTCCCACGATTAATAATTCAGAGAAATCCCATGGCCCAAGTGTTCATGTTTCCTCTTTGTTACAGGACTTTAAAACATGGCAAGAGAAGGGACACTTTTAATTCCTTGGACTAACTGGTGAAGGGCTGAGAATGGGGTAATTGTTGGTGCGGATGGGGATAAACAACGCAGACTTGTGTGTGCACATGCGGATGAACATAAACAGGAGGAGGAACAGCGTTACCATAGAAATGAAGAGCTGCCTGTGCAGACATCGTTTGTCACATCAGCATCCCTGCCACGGGGTGCTGCTTCAGCCCTTGAGCTGTAATGAGGGTGGTGGTGCCTTCGGGTGTGCAGGTGTTCATCTGCTCCGAGTTACTTCCTGGTGCTATTTGGGAGAACTGATACTGAACTTTGATAATGGTCAGAAAAGCTTTGGTGAAGCAGCAAATGTGCAATCTCAGGAAACAGGCTTTGGAGCTGCGGCTGGGGCACCAGACATGCTTCCTACCACAAAGCCACGGGATGGAGAAGGCTTGTGGGGGACCAACAGATAACACCTTGTCAGGCAGTGGATGTGCACAGCGGGGCTGAGAGCTTTAAATTCCTCCCTTGGTGTCAGAAAGGTTTGCCCCTGGAGCACTGCCAGCCTATAATCTAGTTGAGAACCTGCGCTCTCCCTAGGACGGGATTATAACGCTGCAGTGAGTAATACAACCTCATTTACAGAGAGACAGAAAGGTTTGGGGTGTACTGCTGCTCTGGGAGTTACAAAGCCAGCTCTCTTTGTTCCCCTAAAAGATCCTCACTTATTAGGAGTAGAAGCCCAGGCAGTGTTTCTTAACAACCCTCCCCAGGGGATGGCTGGGGTTGACAACACTAGCAATTTTCCTGCAAGCCTTGTGGAATTTGGTATTTTTCATGAAGTCTAAACTCCTGGACTCTTCTCATTAACTGAAAGTCTTAGCTTTCATTTTTCCCTAGGTCTCATGACTGCAAAGAAAAGCTTAAAAACATGACCCTTAAGCCTCATAAATCAGAAGTTAAATAATTTCTTTTTTAGACTCAGCCCAAACATCCCTATTAAAGAAAAAAAAAAAAAAGAGAGAAGCAAGAGCTCATGACATTTTTTAACCAGACTTTCTTTTTTGCAGGGAGAAGCTGGGGGCTGCAGAACCAAGTCTTGATTTTTCAACACTCAGAATATATATATAAGTATTACACATAAAAATAAACATAATACAATATATATAATATATATTTCAGCTCTGACCTTGTAAGTCCCTCGTAGTTTTTTAAGAGAATTTATTGTCAAGACATGGTCTCCCCTTGGCCTTTGTAAAAACCGCCAACAAAATAGGACATTCTCGGGGAGAACAGAGGAGCTAAAATCATAAACATCCATGATGCAGTCAGAACATACAAGCCTATAAATAAATATACCTGAATGCTAACAGCTTTCAGTCAAGAAAATTGTTGTTGACCACTGGCCAACAAGTTGGCAAACGGCTGTAGAAAACAGCCCTGTATCACCCTACAGTTTGCAATGCCTCTCAAACCACACAGGCAGTGAACAGGCTACAGAATATTGTTTTGTCCCTCTGTGGATGCTGCCCCAGTAAATTATTTTCCTTGATCAAGACTTAATCCAATAAGGAAGACACAATAGGAATGTAAATGTCAATTGTACTTGAGAAATTTGACCTGTTGGCCATAGAAGCAGCTTGATTTAATTAGGGCTACTTATTGGAATAAAATAAATGCCCATTGTAGTAAGACTCACAGACAGCTATGTGAAGATAATGTGAAGAAGAGGAAAAGAGGGACCTGACCTAAACTGCCAAAAGTGAGAAACTGCAAGGTCACAGGCCGGACAGACTCCTCTGCTTGCTATCCCTGCCTCCCGGACCGCACGCAAAACCACTGCACCGCTCTGGCACAGCAGCAATAACACTTCACATTTGGGAAGTATTTTTGATTGAGGCTCTAGGAGGGCTTTGTTGGCATTGATTATTTAAGGTCCACGCTAGCACATTACGGACAGAAAAGCTGCAGCTCAAAGAGGTGAAGTGACTTGTCCCGTGGTCATCCAGTGAGTCACTGGCAGAGCTGGGAGCAGAGTCCCGCCTGACACTGGCACTTCTTTGCTCCAGCCAGCACAACATGGGCTGGCTTAAGAGGCAGCATTTGAGCACATTCAATTGCTCTCTGCAGTGGATTCCTCTCATCTCCCAGGTCAAATTAGACTCTTAAGTTTTCCTGCTTTCAAATCTGTGTGTAGAGTATTTGGGGTTGGTTGTGTGAATTTCCTGCTTCGTTAAAGGTAGGGCTGGTGTGGTTAACATCCTGTGAAGTGCTTTGAATGTTTAAGGCTTGACATTGCTTTGGCAGACCAAGTATTTCAGTGTGAGTAGTGTAAAACCCCAAAACTAAGCTGGTGAACTTCAGGCCAAACAGATTTGGTCTTATACAATTGCCTAGAGGTACTAAAGCTTGATCTGCATGCCAAAACCCTTAGTTTCTCTCAATCACTGAGACTTTTCAAAGTTTAACTGTTACTTGGCACAACAAACCAGAGCAACTCTTGTAACACTCAGTTTTCAAGTGTTTATAAACAGCCCTTCAAAACCACCTGCAATCAAGTAAGCAAGTTTTCACACTTACAGGTCCAGATCTCTGTTTCGCATTTTGATGTGGTCTCAACAAAACGGTCTTAGAAAATGCGAATGCCAAAGACTAAGTAGTGTTTTGTCTCAGCCTGATGCTTAGCACTCAGGTCTACAATCTTGGTTCAGATGCAACTCCAGAAAGCAGGACGTCTGAATATATATTTAATCAAGGAAGCTAGAAGAAAACTGCTTTAAGACGAGATGCTAAAGGAAAAGGATGGAAAAAGGATAAAAATAATTATTTCAAAGCCAAAAAAATAATGGCAGCAGAGACAACCGTTGCAGACCATGGTAAGCACTGAAAAACATGCCTGAGAAAGTTAAGGGATTCCAAGACATGGCTTCCACCCAAGAATCCTGCAAGCATGGCACAAGCAAACCCAGATAAAGACATTTTTTAACAGCCCCTCAAAACAAAAATTAACAGAAGGAGCTGAACTAGAAAATGTTCACATACCATTCCAGAGCAGATGGACTGTAAGTCTCTGAAACAGAAGGTCTCACCCACAGAAGTTCCTACCCATCCTTAGAGTACGAGCGACAACAAAAGCAGCGTTTATAGATCTGGATGTGCTCGCGTTCACTTACCTTTATGAGACTGTGAGACTCAATGCACAAAGGAGCTTTAACTCTCCTTGGGCTGAGTGCTGCCAGGCTCACAGATCTGTGGTTGTGATACAGTACATCACTTACACCTGACTGCAGTCAGAGGAAAGGTCTTCTGCAGGACCACATGCTTAATGGGGGACCCCGTCCTGAGCAGGGCAGTGGGCAGCGGGACTCTGCACACTGCGCTTATGTCATCCTGGTACATAAAGCTGCAAAACTGGGATTTAGATCCAGATTTCATTGGTATCTGGAGGTGAAATCATGGTTTAGGCCCACCTCTTCCATTCAAAGAGAGACAGACAATTGCTAGACAGCCCACTGATTCATTTGGGAGGAACAGGTTGGGAAGAAGGCACAGCCAGGTCTCTGAGCACTGTGTTGCACAATAACGCTGCTTGGGCTTGTGCAAACCAGAAAGAAAACATGTTTTAATTCAAGAAGGCTCCCCAATAACAGTATTCTGTTGACCTGAAGAGCAACCTCGTGAAGTGAAAACTTTAAGGGGATATATAGTGGTGTGTATCTTACAGGGAGACAAATGGGATGTAAAACATCTGAACTTGTGTGGGAAACTGCCTGGATTTTTGTCTGTGCAGGTAAACCTTTAACTGCAAGAGATTAGGTAACATGCAGACCTTTTCCCTGTGCTTCAGGAACCCCAAATTCCTGCATGAACTCAGCGGGGTCTGGGCATCTCAACCTTTTAACTGGCTGAGCTCTGAAAGGGTGAACAAAACATCAGTACTGGGGGGCTTATTGGCATGTGAACAGGCAGGGTCCTCACTTGGGGGAGGCGAGTCTGCAATCCAAAAGGACAGAGGAGTTGGGTTTGGGGACTGCATTGAGAGCAATGGCTCTGCCTGAACTGATAGATACAGATCTATTGAACTGGTTCTTCCAGCATGGCCTGAGTGCCTGGACTCCTGGCATTTTTGTAGAGTAATAGCACATACATGAATGGTAAGGAGTGGCTGAATGAATAAAACACTGCAGCAGGAGCAATAATTTAGAAGTCCCATCTAACAGACAATGGATTTCAGGGCTGTAAATACCTGTGAAAGCTTCTGGCTACAGGGCCAGAAAGCCTCAGTAGGGCTGGTCTGCCTCAGTAGGGCACTGCGGCGGCACTGATGCCCCAAAACTGGTGCGGAAGGCAGGCAAGACTGCAGCACCCCTTGCACTGGGACCCTCACCCAGGTGGTCTCTACAAGCACTTCACACCTCATACCCAGCAGCCAGATTTGCTAAAGGACACGGGGGAAGGGAGTCACATTTTCCAACATTCAGGATCCTCGAGAGGAGAAGTGATTGTCAAAAGAAATCATTTTATGTTTACACACCTAAGTATAGGCTATTAAACTCACCTGGGAGTCTGATCCAAAGAACAACTACTGCATCCTGCCTGTCCTCCAGGATGCTGGAGCTACCCATCCCCCTGCTTCACCACACCTCAGTGATTTCGACTGCCAGCCCTCATAAACATAAACCTGCATAAATCAGGGATTTACTGCTGCGAAGCTGAGCACTGATCTCAATTGCTCTAGCTCCATAGGTAGGCCTGGCTAGAACACGGTAAGAATTCTCCCCTGCGGGGACTTTTAAGCAACTGCCAATAATTTCCCATGGTCCCGGTGCCAATAATAAATAAATAAATAAATGGGGGGAAATGCAAATGGAGAGGACACGTAAAACTGCCAAACCAAATTCAGGACGCAAAAGAAAAAAGGAGGGGGAAAAAAAAGGGCATTGAGAAGAGCACAGTCTAGCCAGTAACACTTTCCAGTCCCATCCATAGCTGAGCTCAGAACAGTAATTCCTTGTTTGCAGGCTCCTCTGTTAGAAGCTAAATGTGATTGCAACTGAAGTACATTGATTAACCCAAAATAACTTTCCCTCAATTTGCTGGCTGCTCAAGAATACTCAGGAGACCTGCTTTTGTTCTGAACTAGTCACTCAGGAGCTCTGGCTCCAGTCTTTGTGCATCTATTGAAACTGAGTGAACCAGAAAAATGCCAGGAACTGCACAAGGACACATAGTACAGTTTAATTAGTTTAGAGAGAGGAGTTTATTTTTTTTCCAAGCATCACTTGGGCAAATTGTTGTTG
>VYZV01004298.1:148738-184221 GCA_013401275.1 Pandion haliaetus | reverse complement strand
CAGGTATTTACTCGAATGCGACACACAGACCAGTGTTTGTCTAGCTAGCAGTCTGCCTGTGTCAGCTAATGCTGTGTTTGGAAGAGGTTTCTGACTCTGACAAAGAAATGGATAACCAGACATTTCCTCATCATCCCATCTAAAAATCTGGGAGTGGACGGCATCCATGAATGAGAGGAGAGACTCTCTGCAATCAATAAAATGAAGCTGGCCTCTGAATCTCAGCAAATAAACAAAGCCATGATCCCAGGTCAACCCTCAGATTTTCAGCAGTATAAAGAAGTGGAGAAGACAGGCTGGTAATTTTCAGTGTTTGGCTGTAGGTCCACTTTTTTCTCCTGGCGCCTGTGGGAACTTCACCAGACAAGAAGGTCGGGAGAGGGACCACCACTTAAAATAACGACTATGAGACTCTCATGGCTCTTCTTTTTACAAAGAAGAATTATTATCTCCTCTTTCCAAGCATACTGACATGCCCAAGGTCAAATCCAAAAGGACAGAGCCACAGTTACAAACCCAGACTCTTGAGGAAATGCCTAATCCAACGTATTGCCCCAGCAGATTACCTTCATGTGACACACTGCACTGTTGCCTGTGTTCCCTGCCCAGGGAACCAAACCGAGCTGAAGCTGAGTCACAGTTCCTAACATAGATTAGTCCGGCATTACTATGTAATGATGCTTATTATTATTTAGTGCTTAATACAGACAGGATCCCATTTCACTTGTAAGGCATCTTTGGACTCTGGCTACAAGCAGACAATTTGTAAAATAAAGAAATGAGCATCCCTTCCGCCTCATAAGTGAAATCAAACTGGGGTGGAATCCTGCCTCATTCCAACAGTTGTCACTAGATTTTGAAGCTGTACGTTGAACCAGCATTTCTGCAAGTTGGGAGAGTGATGTGAACCTGGAATCAGAGGCTATGAAATCCTTTGTATTTGTATAGCCTCTGCCAAAAGTGCTTTATTAGCAGGTCACAAAGTCTCATAGGCTGGAATTTCTGCAGTAAATTGCATCCAGGCTAAGCTCACAAATCATTAGCCATGCAATCTTGTTTATCCTGCTAGGAATTGGAGTTTGTCCTGTTACAAAATCAAAGCAGTTACGTTGAATGGTTCCAAGTGAAAAGCCTAATGAGTGAATAAGATTCTCTGAGGAGGGACGAGGGGGCTGGAGGGACAGTCACTTAATGTAAACATGGACAAGAGATAGCATGTGAATGGTCCTGTTGAGGTGAAATCACACTGAACAGCCAGGGAATCACATCAGTGTTACTGAGGGCCCTGTTGTTTATTCTGCGGCATGCTGGGGAGTTTGCTCTGGACGCCAACAGCCCCTGAAACAGGCTAACAGCAGTTTTTATTCTTCCACTAATGCATGTGATTAGAATGTGCACAAAAGGTTCCCTGGGAAATTAAGCATGCTTCAAGTTGGGGAGCTCTGCCTGGTCAGGGGCAAGGCACAGAGAACTGGTTTACGGGAAGAAGATGGGGGTGGTGATTTTGTTACCAAAAGCTTCTTAATTAACATATATTATCTAAAAGACAGAGAGATGGTATATTTTTTTCTTGTGACAAGACCAGATTTTGCTCCACAGAGCTAAGGCATGACCATAGTGCACACGTCTTCCCTAAGACCTGACACTGCAGCTCATTGCAGGGCAGTTGGCTGTGCTCTTTCTGGGGCTGCTAGTGCAGCTCAGAGCAGCCCAAACTGGAGGGTCCACATAATGAGGTGTCTTGAGAATCAGGCATGACAGGCTGGAGTTGAGGAGAAAAGAAGAAGGTCCAAGAGAAGCTCTTTTACCTCCTGGTGGTCCTTGTGGTGGGCAGTGGCTGGACAAGGACCCGCTGGCTGCACAAGGACCTGCTGGCTGCACAGGGGCTTGTCCATCTTCCATGGGGCTGGGTCAAATAGCACAGAGATTTTGCTCCGCTAAAACACCAGCTTTTATCATTTACTGTCAAACACTTAATTGCCAATTTATTGGTAAATTTTCAGGTACTACCTAGACCACTTAGATCTCGGGCTGTACCTCTCCTTACTCTCACCATATCCTCCACTCCACGCTACTTCTCAAGCACGGGTATTATCTTTGGCTATTTCATATAGTGCTGTTTCTCACAAAGACCAGTCTCTGGGCTTGTTGGGAACCAGTACAGCACAAAATATAACTGGAATAACTATCAAAACCCAATACCCTTCATGTATTTGAGACAGACTTATCCCCTGCACTAGTCACCTTCTATAGTCCGATAACATTCTCCAGTTTAAAGCGTGTAGCTGCTTTTTCTGGGAGCAGCACTGAGATTCTGGCAGCCCATCACCCACCACAGATCATCAAAGCACCCACTTTGCAAACAATTCATAGGCTGAAATGTATTTGCTGCTATAGAGCAAACTCTTCTGTCTATCAGCTGAATGTGGAAAGCAGTTTTGGGTCAGGAGAGAGCAACAAGAAGGAATAAAGGTTGATTTAGCATGTAGGTTTTTTCACAAAATAATTTTTTCCACTTCCAAGACAATATTTTATAAGCTCAGGCTAACTTTGCAGAACCCAGAAAATCACCAAGGCGACGCTAAATGTCAAGACTGGCTAACAGCAAAGGAGCCATTGCAGCATTGCGCACGTGAACAGAACTGTGCTACCTCTGCAGTCTGTGAGCAGGGAAAGCCACGTACAGTTTCATGTTATGTTCATCAGTAATTACACAGAAAGCAACACACTATGCCCTGAACAATAAATAACCAGGAATGACACAATGCTGTCTACACATTACATACAGCTGGCAGAGGGTCAAGAAATTGGGTTCAGATCCAATGTGTAATCAGAAAACTGTTACATCTCATGTGAAAAGTCAAGATTTTTCTTTCATTGCAGCGTATATTAGCATTGTATGTTCCCAGAATAAGAAGAGCTTTTTGCTTCTTCCAATTTGGTAGAATATCTGCTTATGTTAACATTTACATTACCCTCTCTGAGTACATGGAGCACCATGTATGAAAAGCATTGCATTTATATGAGCTCATTCAGGAACTTATTTTGTGGTATCCTGCAAGTTCAGTATACAAAACACATAGTCTGGTTTTACAGTAATTGTACCAAAATGACAGGGTTTTTTTTAAAAACAGTAGAAAGTACCCGTTGGATTCTCTCTGCTTGAATGGCAAATGCACTGAGAATAGATGAATGCCAAAAGCAACTATTGTCATGCTTTCTTCATGGGCTCCCAGGTGTATTTTCAGCATTTGCTCTATTATGTTATATAAATACACATTGAGGAAGGGGAGTTACACATCACCTTTGAGTATCGTTGCTAATTAGATTAGATTCCTCTTTTCATTTTTCAAACCCATCTACCTGTTTGAAGGAGCCTGTGTAGGGGAAGGTCCTTTGCTAAGAGAAATTACAGTCAGAACCACTTTTTGAGGACTGTCAAAACTGATCAGGCCTCAATTCTGCTACGTGGTGCAATCAGTCCAAAGGCAGGTGTGGAAAGAGACAATCTCTGAATAAATGCTTGTGGAGACAAGGCTGAAATTTTGGCACAGCAGCAGCTGTAAAAAAAGTACACACCTCTATCTGGACTCCTCTGGCAGGTAATGGCATCACAGCTCTCCTGCCTTCCACATGAGCCCAGCCATTACAGAGCCAAAACCTGCATGTGTGCCTGTGTATGCCCCCCCGCCACGTCCCATCAATCCTGCGATGAGGATCTGTACCAAGGAGCAGGAGCAAGCCCTGCACCCACATGAAATCACATTCTAACACCAGAAGAAAAGCAACATTATAGGCCAGCTGGCATCAGGCAGGATGGGAAAGCAAGAACAACTGCCAGTTCTCTGATGCACTGCAGCATTGAATTGTGTCAGCCACTGCACTGCTAGTGGGGTTTTGTGGCTCTTCTGCTCCAGAAAGAACAAGCAGCACCAAGCATTGCAGGTGAAGATGCTTTCAAACTACAAATTTCCAAGAAAGCCACTCTTTCAGAGATTTAAAACACAAAGGCATTGCAAGGACACACAGGGAAATCTAGCAAAAACTAGTCAAATGGAGATAGAGACTGTGGATTTACTGCTTCCCTCTTCCCCCACCATCTCCCTGGTAGCACCGGGTATGTGTTCAAGCAGCAGAAAATGCTGGTGCTTTCACAGAGGTGCAGCAATGAGAAAGGCAGAGGGAAGAGGCACACATGTGTGTGCAGAAGTCATAAATAGGAGCCCCGTCAGCAGCAGCAATGAGGCATGGAGACAGCAGCCAAACGAAAGGTTACCATGAAATCCCACAGGGACAATTGATCTTGGCGCTTGGCTGTGAGAGAGATAACATCACTGGTGCCCGGAGCTGCTGGAGTTATGGGCTCCGACCCGGCTGGGGAAGATCAGCCAATAATCTATCACCAGCAGAAGAAGGGCTGCAGCCATGCAGCTGGATGAATAAGCAATGTGGGATTCTTGTAACTCAGAAGCACACAGATATATAGCACTAGCCAAGGTACGGGGATGTAACCTATGCACAGGTGTCGTTATCAGACCAAGGTTAATTCAGCCTCATGGCTTTGCTCAGCCAGGTACAAGCATGGAGGTGAAGGAACAAACCAGCAGCGAGGCCCCGAAGCCAGGCCCACAGACAGCTGGCGTGGCTCCAACCACGAAGAGCAGCATCACGCAGGGCTAACACCACACGTGTACCTCAGCTGCCAAGTCCCACTGCGAGAGGCTATTCTGGGAGCTGGAACAAAAGAGTTTCCTCTTGCAACCCCAAAAAATACCTCTGCAGTTGTTCGTGAAGGTTTTCCAGCTGGGCAAAGGTTATGCTGTCCATGCACCTGCTGTGGTTTCCCTGAAATATGGAAAGAATTTTTTGGGTGTCACCAGTGAATTCGCTATCTGGCAGAGCCATTACATGTGAATGAAATCCTTGAGAACTAATTGAGCTTTACAGACTGATGTATGCAGCAACAGCATGCGTGCAGCCTACACCCAAACCCACTATGGTTAAAGTAGGAGTGCCTTGTCTCTGGGAAAATTTGGGTCTATATGGTAAAGATGAGCGAGGAGAGGGTCCGAGAGCGTAACAGAGCACATTTCAGAGCATATTGCAGTGGCTTTGGCTTGGTTCTGTGCTGAGTGTGTGTTTCTGGGAATGAGGCATTGCGGCCAGAAAACCCACCTCTTTCTCACATTTCCACGAATTCCAGATGCATTGGCAGCTCACCTCTGGCCTAGGAACAGCCAGCTGGGAGGGGAAATATATTGGGCTGTTTTCTGCCCATGTCTCCTTTCAGAGGCTTTTGCGTTTTCATTTTTTAGACTCTCATCCTACCCCGAGCTGAGGTACATAAGCACTGTGCATTAAAAAAGGTGGCTTCTTAAAAAACAGGCCTGTGTGACAAAGTTAATGCCGTGGCCGTTAAGAAGAATAAAGTATTGATTTGTCTATATTTTTAAATTACTTGAAACCGTGATATGATTCTGCCTTAAAGCAAAAATCCAGCCTGTATTTCATCATTATAGAAGCGGGGGGAGAGAGAGAGATTCCTGCAGAGATTATTGTATTTGTGAGACTGGGGTTTTTTTCCTCTCTGCACATGAACAGCCCATGTGAGACTAAGTACTTTCCATGTGACTAACTCATTCCCATGCTTGCTGTGTAACAGGGCATTTAAAGCATCAACAGGCAAGGTCAGAGCCTGTTTGTTGATGCTAATGTGAGAACAAACATTGCAGAAAAAATTAGGATTATAAAAGTACATGTGTGTTGCCCTCAAGTCTGTTCCATTCTGGGGAACAGCTTGGGTTTGCCAGAGACTCTCTTCTCTCTATCCCTCCATGCTCTCTAGCATCTGAGATAGAAGGGAGCCCCACTCGAGCTGGAGGGAAGGCGAAGGAGCTGAGTCAGGTGCCGACATGGTGTGTGGAGGCACTGGATCGGACAGCCTCTGAGCTGATGGGGGGTACCAGCCCTGGGGAGAGCTTCCTGCTTCCCTGAACAGCTCTTATCTGTCCTGCTCCATTAATGCAGTATGGTATCTCCAGGAAACATGGAGCTTCTTAAGATACCACATTAGTATTTCCTGGTGTGATTATTTAGATTTGTATAATTTGTATTTTGTTAGGCCTGCCCTTTCTCCATCCAACTTTGTGCTTGGGACAGCAGTTCTGCCCAGGCAGGAGCTGAGCAATCCCCCATTGATAAGAGCAGGTGATGAAATGATTAATGTCCTGTCTCAAACTGATATCTGAACACATCACCATTTTGGTGTTGGGGTTTTTTTTTAAGTTTCCTGTGTTCCTAATGGTGACTGAAAAGAGCAGATCGATCAGATTAGCATATGCATTTCAGAGGTATGAACCTTTTGAGGAGGCATTACATTTTTAACCTGAACTACAGCCATTTCAGTAGGAAATCTTATTTGACTACAAAAGCAGAAAAGTCAAAGTAATCCCCCAGAGGTGGTTCTATCAGCAATTTATACAGCTCCTTGCCTCAGATAGAAAGGAGATGCTTCAAAGCTTGGGTCGATCACCAGCCCCCTCCGCACCTACATCACATGCTGCTTCGCAGCTGCAAGAAAGCCTGGTCAATCCAGCCTTGATTTCCAGCCCCTCTGTGCCCCACTAAGATCTGCTGTGAGTTGCACCAAAGTGGGTGAGCTCTGTCGCTTCAAGTGCTGGTGAGAGACAGAGCTGAAGGATTAAGTCCCGTTTCCTCATGGGGCCAGTGAAGTGAGGGCAGAGCGTAGTGTGCCCAGCCTGTCCAGCCCCACTGCCCTCCCAAGCCTGAGCGGGAGGAAGATGCTGTCTCAGCACCCACTCAGTTCTTGGCTTTATGTCTAACATATCCACGTTACTGCTGCAACACCATTAAATGCTTTTTTTTTTTCCTTAATGAATGCTGGAACATCTTTGTAATCTTCTTTTTTAACCTTAGAACTGTACAGAAAGTGACAGCAGAGTAACTATTTGCAGCTCTTCTGGATGTTTATCACTGACACAGCAGACACGACTCTGGGCTGCTGCGACTTTGGCAGCCCTGCGGAGAAGTCCTGACATCTCCAGTTCTGGAGGACAAATGTGTGAACGGACAGAAAGCAGGGAGACACGAACATTTATTGATCCACTGCCGCAAGTATAAAGGGGCTTTACAGCATTACTGTCAGTGACGGGCTGATTAAAACAAAGTGAAATGAAGAGGAACTGATCAAATACCCCCTACCAAGAAGTGATGAAGGTGTCCAAAGCTCCCATAACATAGATCCTGGTCTGCAGCATTTCTAATGTTTGATTAATCACTGGTATAAGCTTGTAATTAACACTAATGAGATGTAGCACAGAAATCCTTGAAAATTGTTCAAATCAAGTTTCAGCTGCTTTCTGATCCATGATTTATGCTGCAAGCAACATCAGTTTTCTCTCCAGCTTCTGGTGGTCCACAGCTACTCCTCAATACACTCACGCTGTGGTTCAGCAGCAACTACATCTTGCTGCAGAAGCAGTAATGCATGGACCTTGCTATTCACATTCAAATAGATGGGAAGGGACAGTTACCCAGGCTTCAAAGTCACCAAGCCACTAGCTTAAGTGCCAAATACTTCTTGGTTTTGCCAACCAATTTGATCATTGGGCTACAGGTCAAGAAATATTTTCCTCTGACTTTACAATTCCTTAGCCACTTTCTTCCGTCTCAGTGCATCTAAAACCCTGGGAATAAAGAACTGGCTCCCTTTAGCCTCTTGTGTGTTTGACTCTCTGTAATTCCTACAAAAACATGTTAAACCTGAATGAATCTCTACAACCTAAAATGGCACTGACCAGCCTGACTGCTGTCTCTTTTGCTTTTGTTCCTCTGGAGGATCAGCTATGTAACTGTACAGAAAAAACATGGGTTTGGTTTATTCGCCGCATGTTTTCTGCTCTTTACAAGCATGTTGAAAGTGATTTCTATCTTTTAGCTTGGGGAGTAAAACTGAAACCACTGAGGGGTTAAAGTGCAGGATGGAGAAGGAACTGGATGTGAAATTAAGAAATGCTAACTCTGTCACCCTTGAATGCAGTGGCTGCAGCGAGGGAAAGGTGAAGCTATTTGGCAAGCAAAGAGCAAAATGAATGGCAGTTGAAAGGCAGAGTTTTGATAGGCACTAATTATTAAACTGTAATTAGCACAAGGATGCAGCGATCTGTTCAAATCCCAGCTAAGCAAACAGGTAGAGGTTAAAGACAAAAGTAACTGCAGAGTTGCCAACCTTGTGGCTGCAGATGCTGAAGCGGCACAGCACAGGCAGCACGGCCACGTGCTGATCCCCCGTCTTTTAAAGCACGACACTTTGGACCTGCATCCTATCATCTGATACCACGGAGGGAAAAGAGCACATAGGTTAGTTTTGGAGAACCACAGTGGTACCCTGTTGTGCCCAAGTCAGAGCTGGATTCCCAGCAGGCATCCTGGTCAGCCTGGCAAGCCCAGAAGAGGCTGGAGCCAGGATGAGCAGCCAGCGGGCAGCTGGAGCTGTGCGGCAGGGTTAGATGGGGAACCAAGGGCCGGCCAGGCTGGAGTGCTGCTCAGCCCAGAGGCCATGGCTGGGCACTGAGGTTGAATTGGACCTGGACCTCAGTGGGCACTGGAGGCTCGGATGGGATGCAGGGCAGGGGTATGGTTGGGGTGAAGGGACCGAGGGCTCTCCAAGATGCTCAACTGAGAGAGGAAGCAGCAGGAAAACACCTACAGCAGAGGAGCCACTGAAAATCAGAACAAGGTTTAAAACTGTTTCCTCCAATACAATGGCAGTTTCAATCATGTTTATCTGCCATTAGTGAGACATTTGAAAAACCTGAGCCTGTTAGCAGCAAACCAAGCTTAACAATACTGTGCTATTGAAAAGCCTCACTTTCCCTCTCCTACAAAGCCATTCTGAAAACACCAAGGGCTGTGAGAGATCTGGAAACTTTTTGCTTTGCCTTGTGGGTGTAGTCAACTTGTCACTGAATCTAAAAATAGCCTCCAAACTATTGATTAACCCATCTGAAGGAAGCAACAATGAATTAGAAGAAAATGAAACCAAGCACAGCTTTAGAGTGTATTTGACAGCCAGATCTGGGTTAGGAGTAGCAGAACATCCTTTATTACGGTGAGTGACTGTTGCTTTGTAAAGATACCATATTTTTATTCATTCTCAGCCAGCAGCACTATACTTATAGAAGTCCACTCAGCAGGGTAGGAAGACCTTTCTCCTAGGATAGTGATTTATCTATTCAATGATTTGCTCCTGGCTAATTTTTTACCTGTGTACTTTTGGTTTTTTTAAACACAGGATGATTCTTCAGTGTGTAGTCTGGAGTTTTAGGGTTTGCTTGATAATCTCTTGGTTATTTGTGTAGATTTAAGCATATAAAATTTATAAAGATTATTAGCAAGAAAAGTAAGCCTCCCTCCCCCCTTCTCCCTCACCGAGAAGGCAGATCCAGCCACACACACACAAAAAAACCCCAAATAAAACAAAAAAAAGTACTATAAAATCCTATTGAGCACTCAAATTCCAGGAGAAAAGCTATGACGATGCTTAAAAATGGAAAAATTAGGACCTTCTTTCTGCAAAATTTTATGATCTTCTTGCCTCAAGATTTTATATGAGATCATTAATTGACTATTTAAATTTGAGAGTAACAAAGGTCAAACTACTACTCTTAATATCACAGTTTTGTTGGAGATCAAAGCAAGTATATGACTACATGGAGCATGCAAAAGTGCAGCGTCAAGTGTGGATTCCTTCGCAAACATTCTTCTGTTACCAGGAGAAATCCAATTACAATAGGCATGTACCTATAATCACATCAGCTTGATGATAACTCTTCCTCCTGTGTGTTAGTATCTTGCAATAAACCAACAATCAGTGTGTGTAAACACCACATGATGGCTGATCTGTGTTATTATGACCTTTCTCATGGTGAGTAATCTCATCTGCCCTCACAAGTGAAGATAATTGCTAGATTAGATTAATGCTACATATTATATTGCATATCTCATGGATATTTTTTCCAGTCCTATGGGTGCAGTAGGACTGACTGGGAAAAGCTGTAGCTGAGATCTACAGGGAGGGAGAGGAAAGGGATGGATGGCTCCAAAGACTGTTAAGGCTGCAGTAAAGGGTAAATGCAGTCACCAGCAAGGCAGAGATTTAACTCCTTATCTTAAGACATCTTCACATGCTTTACTGAGCCAAGCAACTCCAGCTGGAGCCATTTGACTGAAAGGTCAATAGGCAAAATGCGGAGTTTGGGGAAAGAAAAAGTTCACATGGGGAAAACAATTCTATGAAAAGTCTAAAAACAAACTCAAAAAAATCTCACTGTGCCAGAACAGAGCTATGACACGAAGGAAACAGCACAGTACCTGGAGCTCTTTCAAATCCAGCCAGGATCAGTAATGACCAAAACAGCCTTCAGAACGCTGCCTCGCTGCCTCTGCAGGAACCCTGAGCAGAGAAAGCACAGTCAGGGTACTAACTGGCTTCTTGGCCAAGCCAAAAAATTTCCTAGCGTGGAGGCTTTTTCAAAAGCCAGACTTCACTTCTTTAGAGGCACACCAAACAGCCACCAGACAATGACCACTTTTGGCTACTGCCATAGCAGGTCAGGCTCGCTGGGTAGGTGTACGATAGGGAACAAATATTTTCAGCACAAGCCAAAGCCTGCCTTCAAATCTAAATTCAGTCTATCCAGAAAGTTGGGATGCAAGTCTTTGCTTAAGCAAATGTTTTCAAAGTTGCATGAGGAAAAGTCTGCCACCCATTAGTGTGAATCCCTACCAGCACGGGGAGATGTTCCCAGTGTGCTCACGACCACTCCATCACCACCAGCCCTTGCACTGGTGACACATGGCCAACAAGGCAGACAGACTGACTGTGGAGTCCTTCCTAAGTCCCAAAATATTACATGCTATAAATTTAGGCTGCTTATGCTCTTGATAAGGGCTATTCTGGATAAATCAGATAACCTTTCTGTGAAACACAGTGTGTTTCTACTGACAGAAGTTGGAACAGATGTTACATTATTTTAGCTCTGAAGATGTGTATTTCCTTTTAGCCTGACTGATAAGGTACTTTAAACTTGCCCAGGTACTGGGACCCAAACAAAGTAAAATAGATCCTTTCTCCAGTTTGTTCTTTTCATTTAGAAATTGCTCATCATTTAATTCTGGAGGAAAAAGGTGTAAAGGAGACCCAGCAAATTTCTAAATGCAGCATCTCTAAAGAGCACAAATACATTTACAATGTCATGAAGAGAGGAGTGGTCTATCAGATGAAGCGTTTGCTGTGGAGGGATTCATGCCAGCTCTCTGCTAACAGGGTCCATCGCAAGTGCCCTCTACAGCAACTGCAGCATGAAGGCAACAAAACACCTAGCACTGTTTTGACAGTGAATGGTAACTAATTAATAAAAATTGTATAATTCTCTTTCCTGTTTTTTAGCAACTGATCTTCAGATCACAGTTGTACCGGCAGCAAACAAATAAACCCTCACAGACTTCTAGAGAGCATTCGTATTTTCATTTTACAGTGGGGGAAATTGAGGCACCAAGACTTTAGCTGACGCTAATCAATGGCAAAAAGATCTTTGGATCTCAGTGCAGCCAAAGTTTACCCTTAGGAGTTTTAAATGACCTTCCTAAAGTCTTAACAGAGTGAACCTGTGACCACTAGAAAGCTGTAGCTGAAAGATCAGCAGTGTCACATCAGATCATCCCTGCTTTCCATCTCAGGATATTAGCTTCCTCCAAAGCAAAATGCTGAAAATGCAAAGACCCCTAATCCAAAACATGTGCCCGCAAGCCTAATAGAGAAAACAACATTTCCCCCTGCTTATCCAGTTTCTTTTTTTTCACATGCACTGAGAAAATCTCACCAGGCAGTTTGGTAATTACTACAGGAAAAACACACACACACCCCCACCTTCAACATTCACGCAACAGTCTGAGATGTCTCTCAGGCTTTCACCGCACCATCTCCAACTGCACCATCCTGGTTTCAGGGCACATGTGGACCACGAGGGGCATTTCCCAGCAGCCCACACCACAACTCTGGTTTGCTTTCTGAAAGGCCATTTCAGGAGGCCAAATCCTGCACTTCTGCTGAAAGTTGTGAAGTCTTTAAAACAGGCAGAGTTAAAAAGGTATTTGGTAATTTCCCGAAATACCTGAATGTGTGTCTAGCAAATGATACAAGAGAGGTAGAAGAGAATTTGTTTTAAAATACTGATATCTGCCTCACCTCATAGAACTTGATGGTAAATTCAATAAATATACATATTACATAGCACCTGGTCAGGTTATTCACTGTCTGCAGGTGGGTGCATGTTTTGCTGTAATGCAAAAGGAGTGTGTTTAGGAAAGAGGGGGTACCCAGCCTTTTGGGGGGGGGGTTTGTTTAGTTTGTTTTTTTTAAGATGAAGGGGAAAATACACCTGGCAAAGAAATGAACCTGGCTTGTGAATAAATGAACTCACAGAAGGAAGGAAATGTTTGTTTAGCTCTCATTCTCTTTATGCTACACCTGGCTGCCAGAGCCACTGCAAAATTTCTAACAATCTTGCCAGGCTATTTGCATTTAAATCGCTTTTCCTGACATTATGTAAATCTCTTAGTAGAGCTGAAGTTTTCTTTTTCTCTCGGGAGCTGCACTCAGTGGCTTGCTCTCAGTCCTACCTTGTTCTCCGCCTTTGCTCCATTAGGTTATATTAGCACCACATGAAACTATTTATGAAACCCCAGCTCTCATAGGTTTTGTTTGGAGCTGGGTCAAAGATGATGGTATGCAGATTTCTCAGATCTTCATAATAAAGTTACATTACAAATGAATTCATGCTTCGGTCTGAAAGAGAACGTATGCTTAGGTCCAATGTTATCACAGTTCAGAGGGGTTCTCATAAGGCTGTATTTCCAAAGTGACTATTCAGTGGTATTTTCAACTACTACTTAAGGATTCTGCTGCCTTGGACTGTATCAGAAGTATGCTCTTACCAGTTGGGGAACTGTGTGGATAATTTTTTAATCTAGAAGTTTGTGTTTTTCCCCTCTGTGAATTTCAGGCCACTGCAAACAGAGTATCAGGTTTGCTGCTCTAGCTCCAGTCTAGCTCCAAACCCAGAACTCTGTCCAGGCCTGTGTAAAACACCTACGTTTGAGCAGATACTTGATTTCATGCTGAAATTCTGTAAACTTGGTTTTGAGTGGTGGGTGAAAAGAATAGCATAGCAGCAATAGGAATCTAAAAATAGCAAGCAAAGGCAATGTCAGCTTTGCTTTCTACAGTCTTTAAGTCAAGACAGCAAAGTAGGAGCAACAAAGATGATGTGAGAAAATTGCCTCTGCTCTAATTCTGGACTTGACTGGAGACCACTCCAGTCCCTACCTCAAATTACCACAACTCCAGGGCTTTCCTAATTAACTTCCTATAGCGCCTGCAGACTGCAACCCAGATGAGACAGGGCATGGAGAATCTACAGCTCAAAGTCTTCTGATACTGAATATTCAGGCACCCCTAACACACTTCATTGCTTAGATGGTGGTGGGGGGTGTGTGCAACACAACACCACTTGCCAATCTCATATTACCCAGAGAATGCCCATGTGTCAGGGAAATTCCCAGCTGGTAGGTGGGATGGGCTACTTTCCATAGGAGCAGCATTGGGAAATGGGAACAAAGACTTGGACAGGAGCCAGGGCTCATAGACACTACAATAAAGTTATCTGGATATTTGGGTGGGCACATGCACCTTAGCTTAGAAAAAAAATAATTGATTAAAACCTCATTATTATATCCTCTTAATGTTGTCATAAATGAAAAAAGAAATATCTCAGCTTTAACACCAGACACCCAGTCAGAAAACATCACCTGGTATTTCTTAGTCATATTAGCCTAACGTTTTGCAGCCCTCTCTAGTAGTTGCAATGCACCTTTCACCCTGCTCTCTAGGTACCATCCACTGGATATACTGTAAGGTTTAGTATCTCCCAAGCAAACCACTAATGTTTGCCAAGTACTTTGAGATCATCTGATGAAAGGCTCTATAGAGCCACAATCTATTATTTCTTAGTCAGAAAAACACATTTGCTGAACAGCAAGAACAAAAGAATGAGCTGTGGGCCCCCAATAAGCATTCAACACAAGTTAATTTGCTCAGCAGCTGTATTTTACTGAGACAGATTGCATATTTTCATTGTTAAAATAAAAATGTCCACTGGGCTTGTATCCTTCGTGCTTTACATTGCTGCCTGTTACATTCTGAGTCTAGTGAACAAATTCAATTCCTTTAATAAATAAGAGATCCACTCGAAGAATTTTGCCTTTGTTCAGGCAAAAATTAATGAAGCCAGAAGACATACAAGGCTGCAGAATCTTCCCCCTCATGGAAAAAAAATAGTGGAAATCTGGCACCTAGCAAGGCAGGCAGTACGTGTGAATCATGGCTGCCTGCCGATGTGCCTGATTCAGAGCAAGGCAATAAGAACAATAATACTGCGCTACTCCAACTAACCTTCAAGCTTAGTCACAGTTTCACACAGCTAATGAGCAGAGGGAGCAATGAATCTTCGATTTATGGTGCTGTGTTCCGATAGATTTAGCCTGAAGACAACAGCAGCATTTCCTTGCATCCCTAACGGCTTATCTTGTCTGTAGGTCTTTCTTTTTTTTTTTCCCATTGTCCTTCCCTACATTGGTGAGGTTTTTTTTAAATCATTACTGAATTTTTAAAACCCTGGTGGGTAAATTCTTATCATCAGCTCCTACAGTAAAAATATGGAGTAATACCAATCTGCCAAATTTCGCTCCTTGTGGTTTTTCTCATCTCCCCGTCTCTCCCGCATCAGACAGTTTACACAAAATTATCAGGGCTGTCATGCAGTATTCTGACTATGCAAGAGAAGATGCTTTGACTCCAAACCCCTGCTTTCATGTATACTTCTTTTGTAAATTACCCAAAGTGCCTCCTGTTTTATTTTTAGCCTGGAGGTGAATCATTCAGGAAAATCTGATAAAATCCATTTAACCACAGTTAAACTATCAAAACCTGAGCAAGTCCTGGTTAACTTTTAAGAAGTTTACACGTGTTTGTTTGAGCTCACATGATTAAAGCGAACACGTGTTTATCTTAACTCTAACAGAGTGGCTCTGGACTTAGAACCCAAGAAGAATCAGGTCCATAAACATACCCAGCGTTACTGTATGGAGACATAATGAAGGCAGAATTGGGGGGAAAAATGTCACAAACAAAACATTTTTGGGGGAAATGGCAGAGGGAAAATGTGCTATATTGACATCAGCAGCTCAAATGAAGGAGGTTGCTTCCTTTGGAAAGGAATCGGGTTTATTTTGAGGATAGAAGTAGCGAGATGGGAATGCTGATGCCCATAGCACATGTAAAGCACAGTCTCAGCCTCGAGCCCAGATGTGCCTCGGGTTTGGAGAGCATGTACCCTGCTCCAGGTGAACGCTACAGTCCACTTGGGATGAGGAAGACAGCAGTGGTGGGGACAGGAAAGCAGAAAACCATTACCACCTATCTCCATCTACTTTCACCACTGTCAGGCAGATAAATCAGCCAGGCTCTTCTTGGGAAACCCCTGATGTGTGCTGCGAGGTAGAAGGGGTATAGAATGCTGACACACAGCTATCCGCCCCACAGGTGTGCAGCACACGTCTGCCAGGTGCCAGGCTCTAGGTTGTTCCAACCCTTCTTCCAAGAGGCAGATTAGAGCTACAGACCCCGTTTTAGTGAAATTGAAAAACAAAAAAAAATTAAAAAAAATTCCATGCTATTGACAGCCAGCATCTGTAGAAGAAAGTTGGGCAAAGGGTGCTCTGCATACTGGATGTGACCCATGAGACAATTCTGTCCAGCCTCCACCCACGTAAAACATTTATATATAGCCCCAGAATAAACTCTTTTTTATAATCCTGCCACAAGCTGTCAAGCAGGGCAGCCCTAGACTAGATTTTGCTGCTCTTGTAGAAAAGGAAGAGCTTGTCTCATTTTATTAAAATACTAGAACAAGCCTGTCATATCATAAAAATTTAAAAATAGTGCAGAGTGCTACCTTACATAAAACACTGCCCTGAGCTGCCTTCTATTCACAGCATCCCAAAGATACTGTAATCCCAGAACAAGCCACAGACCAATAAAGGGATCTGAAGCTGATGTTTCAGACACAGAAATGCACCCCTTCTACTCCAAGTGTACATGACAAAGCTAAGAAAAATGACCATTTTCTGTGCAATTAAACAGTATATCCATCTACTCACAATAATCTTTCATTCCACTCAATTCTCAAGCAAGTGTAATTTAATTAACTACATTTTTCAAAGATGCTCAAGGGAATTCTGTGCCCTTCAAAAATCAGTGGGACTCAGCTTCACCCACCATCTGTGCTTTTGAATAGCCTCTTCAAAACACCCATATGGGAAGGAGCGGGACCTATGAATACCTGGGATGCATAACAGACTTCCCGTGGCATCACTGATGCCTTGCGTTCTGGCTCTTCCAGTGCTGTCATATTTCAAAGGGGAAGGCCCTGCCACACCACTAGGTCTGTGGGTTGGTGCTCTCAAAGACTTTGGGTTGACTTGGTCCCTCATGCTGAAGCTCCTGTTCGAGGTCCCTCCGGGTCAGTGTGGAACCAACATCTTCTCCCTGCGGTGCCACACAGTCACGGGTATGCTCTGGAGTGCTGCTCCATTTAACATCACCCCAGACAACACTCAGGAAGCTGTTTGAAGGCACCTGGTCCACAGCCCCTTTGGGGAGATCCAGATCTATCTCGATGCAGCAACACAAGCGTGTCAGAAATGTCACTGCCAAAAAGTTGTAGTTTTTCTTGCCTGCAGCCCCAGGGAGGTTACCATCCCCAAGCCAACTGGAGTCTGTTTGTCGCCTTCCTATCTTTTCTCCACAAACATCATCATCTCCCTCCCCGCATTTAAACTAACCACAAATATTTTGACAGAACTGGGCTAGGAAGCAATTACGCTTGCAGTTATGCTGGCACATTTAAGGGGACAGCAACCTTTTGGCCTAACACAGCAGCAGCCATGACAGTGTATCTGACTTCAGCCTTAAGTTTTTATTCCTATTTCTTCTCCAGTGACTGTATATCTCTATGATCCTTACAGACAGTGGAGAAAAATCTCTAGGTCTGACCACATGACATGGTTGTCACATGAACCTTCAGAGTTGAACCCTCAAATGTGAACTTCCAAGATATATTGTCCATGCAGTCTTGAATCCAGAATCCCACCACAGCATGTACACGACCAGTCTGAAACTGGTAAAGGGTTATTTCAGCAGGCTGGGGTCTGCCTGGCTATGCAACAGCTCTGCAGAAGAAGACCTGGCATCCTAATGGATTTCAAGTTAGACATAAATTAGCTCTGTGCCCTTGCAGCAATGAAGACTAACCTTGTTGGGTTGTATTAACAAGAGCATAACCAGCCAGCCAAAAGAAAGGATTATCCCCCTCTCCTTAGCACCTGTGAGGCTGCGTCTGGGGTACTGGGTCCAGTTTGGGGCTCCCCAGGATAGGGAAGAGATTGGCAAACAGGAGAGGGTGCAGCAGAAGGGCACTTGAGACATCAGGGATCTGGGACACACAACACACAAGCATGGGCTGAGGGGACCAAGTTTTTTTAAAGTTCAAGAGAAAAGGCTCTGGAGGTGTTTAATTGCAGTCTTCCACAACCTAAATAGAAAAACAGAACCTGCCTCCTCTCAGAGATGCACAGTAAAGAGATGAGAGGCAACAGCCATAAGTTGCAGTAAGAACCATTCATGTGGGATATAAGAAAAAATTTCAAGAGAGTGTTTACACTGCCCAGAGTCTGTTCAATCTCCATCCTTGGAGATATTCAAAACTCGACTGGGCAAGGTCCTGAGTAACCTGATCTAACTTTGAAGTTGACCTTGCTTTGAACAGGAGGCTGGACTAGGTGGCCTCCAGAGGTCCCTTCCAGCCTAAATTATTCTAAAATTTTCTGGAAAAAGTTCAGATGCAGAAGTTATCTTAAAAGCACGTCTCTGAAAGATTCAGCTAAAAATGCAGCAGCTCTCAGGAGGCTATAGCAATCCTAATAAGGTGTCTGGTATCCATAGCTGAATTCTCAGGGGAACAGCTTGTGGGACTGTACGGCTGCAAAACAAGAGGCTCAGCCTTAGTTCAGCCCTGAATGTTGAATCCTATCATCCAGACTGATCCAACTCAATCCAAACAGTGCTCCCTCAGCTCTTCTCTAATGACAATAGGGTTTTTTTTCTTTTAAGAGTTCAGTCTACAAAGCTATCACAACAGCAGTGCTTCCCCCTGTCAAACTCACTTTTTAAAAGCCATGAAAAATGGAGAGGAGAGATTATGGAGGGATATCTCTGCACAAAAGCAGGACCAAAGTAAATCTGTTTCTATAGTGGGGCTGGGAGGGGAGATCAGGCTGTTGGGAGGAATGAAGAGATCCCAATTCTTTGGAAAGAGCCATAGGTTGCCTGGAAGAACCATTTCCCCTTTTCAGCCCCCAGGCTCTGGAGATACACTGGCCCCCACCAGCACTCACTTCCTTGGGAGCTCTGGTCCCTTGGCACCAGGAAAGGCTAAAGATTTTGGCCAGAAGAATATAAGATAAGATGATGATGGTCATATATCAGCCAACATCCCCTCAGCCACTCCCTGTTTCCTGCACTTTTTAACCGACTTTCCTTGAAGCAGAGCTCACAGAAGTCAACAGCATGGCTCTTTTTTCAGGTGCCCAAGGCTTTGTCGCTGCACAGAGGAGCCACATGTCCCACACGGATGGGGCGGGGACGGCCTCGGTTGGCTTCACGTGTGCCATGGGGTACAGCACAGCCCTCCATGCAATGTTCTCCATAGTGCAGGAATGTCTCCACCTGCATTTATGCCTTTTGCAGTAAATACTTTCTGCCTTAATGAGAATTCACTGCTCCAAAAATAACTGTAATTACCCAAGAAGCAGAGGAGCCTATTTACAAATTTTAAAGGGAAAGAAGAAAGAAGATCTCCTAGACGAAATCTTCCAACATCTGTACCTCAAAAATAAAAAACTGAATTGAAAAGGGGCAGCTCACTCCTCTGGAAGAGGCTCAGCCTGTTTGGAGGGACACGCACATCTTGGTACTTTGCCCATACCAACCACCAGGAATTGCTCAAGTCAGATGGCAATAAAATATTACATGACAACCACTTACTCCTCATGAGCAAACTATCTGAAGGTGGGGTTGCTCTGGCAATACTCACACCTGTGAATGTTTATAAGTCATTGCTGAACATAAGGGGGTGTGGGGGGGAAATAGGTGGCATAAAAAAAGGCATGGGTGTGCACACAAGAGAGTACCAGAAAATAAAAATAATAATTCAAAATAATAAACTTGTTATAACAGCAGCAATGATTGCTGTCTATCCAAGCTCTGAATAATTCAAACGGTTCCTACTTCACTTAGTATCTCAGGGTATTTTCAAACCTGCCAGAATTTTCTGCTGGTAAATAATGCATCTCTGGTGTTCAAACACACATGATCCCCAATTAATACTAAACATTTAACACTGCCAATTTTGAAATAGGGGTAAGTCTGAGGAAGGCAAATCCCTACTGAGCTGCCTGTGGCTTCTGTCCTTCCCATTTTCACCTTTGGGTGCTAAAATTGCTGGCCTCTCTTGCAGTTGCCATTTTCACACAGGTAATAGGGAACTAATACAGCTGATTCATTCAGCATTAGCCTACAAAATAATTCACAATAGGATTCCAAGAAGGGGGGAAAAATAAAGGTGCATCAACGTGCAGCATTTTGAGCTTTTGCTTCTGCACTGGGGGCTGTCTGCCATGGTGTCCTGATGCTGGCACAAGCACCCCAGAACAAGCCGGGTGCTTTGAGCATCAGGTTACCCAGGAGCCGCAGCTCGTGGCAGAGGGAGCTTGGCGCAGGCAGCTGCAGTCACATCCCAGCCCAGGGCAGCGATATGGCAGGACCTACAACTCCAGCAGCTGTGGAGGGCCCAGCAACCTCCCCTTGTAGGAGGATAATTTCAGAGACACTGGGAAAAGAATTTAAACAATTACCAAAGCATGACTAGGACTTCCATAGCAGACCTCTGCATTCAACATCTGTGAACTTTGGTCCAAAACATGAAACAATAATAACCTACATGTGGCTAAGAAACAAATATTTGCATTGAGACATTAAATAATGATGACATATAAGACGCAAGATGGACAAGTAGCAATAAAGGTAATGCACATCACATATAGAGAGGGGACAAGCTGAAGGCTTTCATTTGAACTACGGGATTTTGCTGGTTTAGAGAAGATGCCTCCTGGATCCAAACTGTGAATCCAGCCCCTGCTTTACCTGAAGTCAAAGCAAGGTGAATTAATGTACAGCACAGCATGTCCAAGAGGGACTTGGAGAAGCCTCTCCAAATGTCCTCGTCCTGTTTTACTGATCATTTCTATTCCGCTTCATGAACACTGCTAGATTTACAGCTACAGAAAGAGAAGGACAAGCTGTTCCTCTGATTGATATGGCATTTTTAGGAATTTTCCTCTAGTCAGAGTGGAGATTCAACTACCTCTCTGGAAATGAAACCAAAGAGTTGAGAAAGGAGGCAAGAGCCCAACCCAAGAGAGTCAACAGTGACGTGGGAAATTAATCAGTAAAGACAAGGAGAGGCCCATTTTTTTTATGCAATATCTGATTTTTTTTTTAATCCAGACTGTATTTAATATGAATTTCCTTCTAATAGTATCTGAACTGTTCACTGCTTGTTTGTGTTCATCATGGGGAGGGTGCACGCAAGTCACAGCCTTTGTACTGTCCAAATGCAAACAGCGATACCCTATATTTCAGCCCGCGTAGTCAGGAGCAGCGAGACAGTGCTCACGTTCCAGCTTTTAAATCAACCAAACTTCAGGATCAGGGTGAGATCTGAAGATTCTGGTGTCGGCATCTGTCCAAGAGAGACAACTGCAGGAAAGCACCCAGCTCCTACCAGGACTCATGCCAGCTCTGCTCTGTCCTCCAGATGCTGGTTACCTACCAGCCCTTGGGGGTATCAGGTGGTTGTCCTCTTATTACTGGTCCCCGGGCAGACCAGCATCTCAGATTTCAGGGCACTTTGTCCAAACTTCTCTAGCCCTGGACTTTTAAAATATTTTGTTTATCTTGCTGCTGTCATTCCTATTGTTCCTAAACTGTTTTTCTTATTAAATTACAGAGGTTTCAAGTTGGAATAAACCTTCCTTTCCAAATGTGTCTGCTAGTGATTGGCTGGCTGAAGGGGAGAGAGCAAGGGCAAGGGAAAGCAGAGGAGAATTACAAGGTTTCAGATTCCTGTAAACAGAGAAACATTTTTCCAGTCATCATTCAGAGCCCAGTGGAAATAGAGCTTCAGTTTCCTCTAGTTAACGCTGGGGATCCGGTGGCAATGCTGTTGACATGCCTCCTTTTTCTCTAGCAGTTGCTGGATGCTGTTTAGTCTGCAGCTGATCAGCAAGCCCGTGCGCTGGCAGTCATTGCTGCGGTTTCTTTCTCCTTCATTTTCCAAGCGTGCCCTACTTGCAGCCCAGGAGCAGGTGTCTGCGCTCTGGGGGAGGGCCCTACAAATGCGCCTGCTTTCCTCAAATCCTGGCTCTGAACTCCACTGTGCGTTGGAGCAGCTCTGAAGTGGCTTTGAGGACTGCAGCTGAACTCCCTTAAAGGGCAGCATAAACTTCTCCAAATCCATCCCCTTCTGATCCTGCATAATCCCAGCAACCCTTCACCCTGCCCACAACTGTTGTTTCTTGGCTTAACTGTATAATATGGTGCGGGGTCTAGGTTAGGAAGCATCTTCGTGTTCTGTGTAATTACAGCACCTGGTGCACATGTGGTCGCACTCCACCAATGGTATATTTAGTAACCACCACAATGCAAACACACAGTAAGTTGTAGCTGGGCCACCGTCACCAGACTTACACATCTCTTTCCATCAGTCAATGTCAATATTTTTCCAGTGTGGTCATGCAAACGCTGTTCATTTCAGAACAATATCCTCTGACTTGCCAGTGGCAATATCCTCACTGGTTTCCCATCAAGCACTATACCAACTCAATTCAGATCCACCTGCGAGAGTTGATCAGCAGCCTGTGCACAGGCGTGAATTTTCCAAATACTTCACTGTACACCTCCTAGGAAGAGCTGAGCATAAAAGAACACTATAAATAACTAAGAGAGCAAAACCACAATGTGTAGATGTTTGCTTGGAAGTGTGCAGTAATAATATTAACCTAAACCTTTTGCATATTGCTAACACTTGAGTTTACAATTCACATGTGTACCATTCATAAATACTGTACATGCCTAAAAGGGCAAAGAATTATAGCGCTGCATTTGCTGACAGTGCCAGCTGACACATTTAGCAGGAAGGAGTCTTGTGGTTAAAGCTCCTGTCTGGACACCGGGAGAGGTTGGGTTTATACTTGGCTCTCCTACAGGCTTCCTATGTCACCTTGCTGAAATCACTTTGCTCAGTTCCCTCAGCCATGAAGGCAGCTATTGTGAGGTGAGGTACAGACCAGTAAGTCATGCCGTGACCAGCAAAGGATGGGTGCTATGGAAGTGATCTTGCATGTACACATGTATATATATATTTAGGTACAGCACAAATGGCTTGCTAGAAGGGGATTCAAGCATTCAAGTCACTTCCTAGAAACTTCTATTTGTTTAGATGGCTTTGCATACTTTGTGATCTGTCGCTGTGGGCACAGATCTCCAGATGCACCCAGGGCAAACAGCAGTCTTTCCAAAAGTATTCCTGATGCACCTGTCAAAGATTACAATTAATTCATGACTGTTTGATGGCTTATGCTAAATGAGTTTGGCTCCAGTCCAGTTTCCATTGGGCAAGCGTCTCCATCTCAGGAACACTGTGACATTTGGCATTTATTGTCCTCTTGGCTGGCACTCCTATCCAGGGCCACGTATGGAATGTGTCAGGAGAACAGACTTGCTTTTCAGTCTCCAATCTGCTTTGAGGTAGGATGGTATAGAGGAGCCTTTTTTTATTGTTATTCACATTTAACTACCCTCTTGAAGACAGATGGAAGTTTGTGTTTTGTAGCTGTTAGTACAGCACCTCTCACCACTGCAAAATCCTCTTCATGCTCTATCTGACAATTCCCAAACCAGTCTCCTCCTGATACAAGGTGTTTGTTCACAAAGACTAAACCATAAGCTCTCCCGCAATGCTTAGATTAGCATGATATGATTCAGTAATTTCCTTTGTTGCAATCTCTCTCACCCTGTCAGCACATTTGCTCAATATTGTTTTAAGCCTAGTCCTTGCGCGAGGTTACTGCCTCTGTCCCCCGCTCCACACTGAGCTGCACAAAATGAGTCAGACAGCAGCATTCCTGTGCCAAGCAGCGTTATGTTCCCGGCGCACTACTGATAGCCATGGCAACATGGCTTTCAAACAGCTGACTACCTCCAGCCCTCTCCGGCGCTCCCTCATGCTCCCTCACCGATGGGCTTTTGGTGTGACGGTGCCACGCCAATGCCCATGCCTGTTGGCGCATCCCGCTGCCCCACGACTCATGCCTCGGAAGACTTTACCTTCTTCTATGTGACGAACGTTAAAAGCCACATTGCCAAAGTCACGTTTATTCCTTGTACCAGGTCAGCTCGCTTTGTTGATACAATGGTTAAGCAATGAGGAGATTAACTGTTTGCTCTGTCCCAAGGAGATGATCTCATCTGGGACAGATTTTGCTTTTGTGCCGTGGTGAGAGCACGGGGAGGTTCAGTGCGGTGCGTGCCACGGAGCGAGGCGGTGCAGAGCAGGGCCCTGCAGCTCCCGCAGAGCCGCCAGTGCCCTGGACTTCAGGGAGGGGACTGTGTTTTGGCCCAGTGCTGGGAGCAGGGAGAGCACAAGAGAGAAAAAGCAAGTGCAGAGGGGTGTGTGTGTATGGTCCTGGGGTCACTTGGGAGGAGGAACAGGCGGGGTGAAATACACCTCTCCAAAGATGAGACAAGGAAATGTAAATGCCTGTGAAAGAGCTTGGCCGAAGTTGCCTTTCCACTGATTCCACTTCAGAGAGAACAGGAGCTGGCAGTTGCCAGCCAAGCTGCCCCACTGCTGCAAGCAGCGAGGCCCCGGGCTGTGCTGCTGCAGATGGCAGAGGGCAGCCGGCATGTCAGCCAGACTGAAATGCCACTGCCACCACTTCTCCATCCTGGGCCGCCACACGAAGAAGCAGGGGGTGAAAGCCTGGCTCACTGGGTGGTGCAGGATGCACTGGATGTCTGGGGGCCAAAATTTCACCCAAGAGCCATTCCGTCATGTAATGCTGCAGACTTACTGCCCAGCACGAAGCCTGCAGGTATCCTACGCTGCCCCAAACATGTCCCACAGGCCACCCATTGTCCTCACCAAGCTTCGAGAATTTTCCACAGCAGCAGCAGGACAAGGTCATATCGTTGCTTCATCTCTAGAGATAGTCACCCTAAGGGGATCAGAGCAAGCCCAGATCCACTTATTCCTGCCGCAGTTGTACCTTGAATGCATCCACGGACTTATCCCCAGACCCGAGGAAGACTGTACTTCTCACTGCCGTCATTCCATGAAGGCAGCAGGCACAGGGTTTCTTTCCTTGGATGTAACCTGTGACCCAGAACTGGGGAAACCCACTCTGGTGTGAAATTCACAGAGGTTTGGGATGCCGATCTCAGTTCCTACCCCTGTAGAAAAGCAGTGGCTGTATGCCCAAAAGCCCTGCTTGCAAGGCACCCTCAGCCAGCCCCCAGCAGCACGGCACAGTCCTCCCAGAGGACAAGGACTTTCTCAGTGATGCTCAGCAGAGTGGGTGCCCTGCCTGGGTGCACCCTCCAGCACCCACAAACCGAAGCCAGGCTCTCTCGCCTGATCAAAACCTGCCTCCTACACCCCAGATTCCTGAATTAAAAACTCTTCTAAAGGAATGTGTCAGCGCCCAGCCAGTGGGAGTGAAATGCCAAATTTTTAGCAGATTGGAGTTTATTTTTAAGCAGTGTCAAAAAAACCCCCACCCAAACCAAAGCAACCTCCCTGAACACAGACACACACACAAAGGAGTGAAATCAGCAGGTAGAAACAACAAGCCCAGCACAACAGCCAGACCTCGGCACCAGACACTGCTGGTTCCCCGGACACAATCCCAGCCCTTCATTTGTGAAACTCCTCGAGAAGAAGAGCAGAAGAGACGGCCCGGCAGCTACCAGGTTGGTGAGGCACCTATGCTGGGATCTCAGTAAACAGGAAAACAGGGAGAGGACATGTGGGAAATGCTTTCATTCACCGGGCATACAGAAAGGCAAGAGGTGGGGGAACGCACTTGCGGCCGTTCAGGTCTCCAGTATCCCTCCCGCTTTGCACCAAACACAAGCCCGCCTGCGTCGCAGCCCCTGCCCTAGTACATGTGCCAGCCACACTCAGCTCCCCCAAATCCTCCCAGTGTCAGGGGCACTGGGGGCACTCAGCACCGCGCTAACTCAAGCCAATATGTTGGGATCTCTCACCCTATTCCCTGCCTTGATGTAACAGCGTATGCCCACTCCTCGCTGAGCATTTAAATGTCCCTAATCCAGGTGGGTCCTACTTCAGCTCCCCCCCGCAGAGCAAGGCCAGGTGAAGCACCAGGAGCAGCTTTACCTGGCCACGGTACTCACCAGTGTCATGCTAACCCCAGCTTTTCCAAGCCGGTTGCAAACCCCTGCCCAGCCACAAAGAGGAGAGACCTGACACTGCTGGCACAGGGTGAGCAAGAGTTGAGAGTGGGTGTCTGAGCCCCCATGGAGGTCCAGCGGGAGTGGGGGCATGGCAGGAAGGAGAAGTTGAGATGAGATCTGATCCTCAGTGTTTCTCTGGCAGGACACACTGGCAATGAACAAAAGGGCCCATTCTCCCCCGGCGCCGCGCTGCAGCGATGGATGTGTCAGTACAGCTGATCCCTGTCCCTCCCGAAACAGAAACCTTCAGCCACAAGCAGCCAAGGCAGCTCTCAATCTCATCTGCCAGCTCAAGGTCTGCCCAAGACCCCTGGGTGCCTCCTTCCTCCAGTACAGGCTAAAATGAGTTCTTCGGGGCTCTCACGGTTTTGCTGTACTGCAAAAGATCAGAGTAAGCCTTTGCTGCAGTCAGGTGGGGCTCAAGACTGGGGGCAGTGGGTCAATAGATCTTCTGTACCAGCTGGTACTGGAGGTTTTCCTGCTACCATGGCACAGGGGCTGAGCGCTGCGAGGCAAGATGCTATGGAGAGTTACTGTCCCATGCCAGAGGCTTGGCCCTTGATCCCCACAGGCAAAGGGACGTCTCCTGTGACATGAACTCTACCAGTTGCTGTACGATATCTGGGGCACACCAGGCTCATTTCCTTCTCAGTTTTGCAAGCACTGTTATTTATTCATTCATTTTTAAAATGGGATGATAATATGTACTGGACCAAATTCCATCCTCACTGAGGATTTGCCTTAATGCCTTCCAGTTCCATTACCTTCTGTGTGTCTCTGTGGATACTTCCAATTCAGCTTTCATCAGGATAACCCAACTGTATTTTAAAACAACATTCCCAATATTTATAAAACGTAAAACTCCCTCACCATGAGTCCAAGACACTATTCCTTGTATTTCCCTCTAAATGGCAATCCATACATACACAGATGTCAGAGAGCCAAAAGCCTTAGTAAATCATCCAGTCCACCCCTTTACGTTTTCTCTTCTGGGGTTGTCCATTTTTTCTAGGATGCTCAGGATGCATACAGCTGGAAAACTGGTCACAAATGGTGCAGAGGTGAAGACGGCAAGACTGTCCACAAAGTCTGTGGTACTCATCCAGGTGATGAGGATTTTCCTCAATTGAAGAACTCAGATATATGCCAAGGTGAACTCTTATCTGTGTCAATCTGCTACAGTTAACGCTGTAATAACACAGAAGTCAGATGTGCGGAACACCTGGGAGGATGTGATGATGTTTAAATGAGGAGCCTCTGAAGAAGACTGTCCCTTTACACAGCCAGCAGGCGGTAGCAAGGGCTTGTCCTGCAACCTTTTGCTGGGGATGGTGAGGAGAAGCAGCTAAGCCACAGGCAAGCCAAGCCCAGAGGCAAATACCTCCAGTAGGTAAGGAGAAATAAATGTGTCTGGAAGCGGCAGGACGGAGGGCGCGGGCTGTACCACTGGCTGCCTCCTCATCCTCCCTTCCATGGAGAAACCCTCAGAGAGAGCTCACACCACACATGGGGCCAGGAACATTTCTACAGGCCTGCAGATACCTGCAGCAGCAAAATCAGCAGTGCAGACAGGACATGAATAACCTCCTCATTAAGCTCCTGCCTTGTGCTATTGAGGCACATAAAGAGCCAGCAACGTCACATCCCAGCCGCATGCAAAGCTGTCTCCATGCTGCATAAATCATGCATAGCCACATCATCTGTTATAGATGCACAAAGCCGTAATCGCTAATTATGCCAAGGAGTATACCATTACCTACGGGATATGGCTGGTAGAGGCTGCAGTTAGCAACGTACACATATGGCATATGTTTCTACATTTGAATATTACAGCTCTAGTTTTTGCCTCCTTTGGTATGTGGTAGTTTATACATCTGGAAGAGGATTCTGGGACTTTCCATTAAATTAACACCAATGACTTCTGCTTTATCACTTTAGAAAGGAAGCACAGCACCAAAAGGGCCCATGCAAGACCCCAGATGAGTAAGTCCCAGATGTCTTATTACGCACAGGCTTTTCATAGTCTATTTCCAACTTGGAAAGCAATTTAGGAAGCTAAAATTATACCATCTGCTGATGTTTTGTGACATCTACTACCCAGGCACAAAACTGCTGTGAGAAAACCAGAACTTACATCTAATGGACTCCTAAGGCATTTTTAAATAAAGTTCAAATAGGCGTCTGTGTAAGTGCACAGGACAGAACCACTGTACGTCCCTCCCATGCAGCAGCACAAATGCCAAGTGATGGGTGTACTGGCGATACCAGCAATGTGACTAGCTGCAGCTGAGGTCCAGTTTGAAACCTGTAAACCTATTTAAAAGCTGTGACAAGTAGTAGCAAGGTCCAGTGTGGACTTATGTTCTCCCATATATACCTGGAGGCACACACATGCTCCATCTTTAAATATCATGGAAAAAAAAATCTCAGGTTGAATAGCTTCCCCTTGTAGCAGAATTTGCTTAAATGCTTATCCCTGGCATCACTCACACTCTGCTGACACTGGTTTCTAGGCTGCCGGTGGTGCTTGTGCTGCACTGTAACAAATGTTGTATAATGCACGAGGAGTCCTCTACTCTCTCCTGTATGTGCATTCACCTGGAAAGTTCATTACAAAGGCAAGTGATATAGCAAAGATAGTACTTCCAGATTCAAATCCAAAAGCTCAAGAGAGAGAAAAAAGTCATCTTTAGACAAAAAACTCAATCTGCTGTCAAATTCCCCAAAGTGCCTTACACATCTCACCTCTAGTGTGCTTAAATTCTGGGACCCATCACTTGTGATCACTCCTGGCATTTCACAGCACACTCTGTGGGTCTTTGAGGTGGCCAGGACTGAAGTCCCAGGCTGAAACATCTCCTAATTGTTCCCTATTCACATGAAAGTCAGTCCCAGAAGCTGCACCAATATACACAAACCACTTCATCATCAGCTACCTCCCATCTAACTTTATAAATGACCTAAACTCCCCATTTCACTTTCAGAGCTCTGCTGTTCCTTTTCAGATTGCTTCGTTCTGGCTTGGCAACTACTCAGTTATTTTCTCCTTATCCAGCTATTCAAAGCACAACCCAAGAATGCAAAGTTCATCCTCTTCCAAAACTATGGGCAGAGCTATAAGTCTCTGATGTCCACTTGCTGCTTGATGTTCATTCTCATTACACTGGCATATAAATCTCTAGAGAGTTACAGGGGAAATCAGGTGATTGCTGCCCTCAGACATTTCCCGGAGTGCCCAATAAAGGGACAGTATGTCTCTGATATCAATATGTTGCCTGTGAACTTTGAAAGCAGCATAAAAAAAAAAAGAGTCTAAAGCATATCACCAGGAATAGAATGGTAGGATGCATTTTACATGGATGGAGTTGAAAAGTCTTCAGAGCTAATGGCTTGGTGTGGTTAAGGAAGCTGACAGACTACAATAGATGTGACTTCTTTCCTCCTTCTCTATGGAGATGACATTGATTGACTGGGCTTGGAGTTTGCACAGAGCTAGCACTGACACAGCAAATTGCCTGTTGCACAGATAGCCCAAATGCTCCATGAGCTCTCTGGTAGACATGCAATTTTAGCACACTTAAAAACAGAAAATGAGCTTGAGAGCTGTGTGATATAAGCTGTGATGCCTCAAAAATAAACTGCAGGCTTCCCCATGGCCTGTATGAGCCCAGAGGTGCACTCTCAGAGGTGCAACCAAAAACAGGCAACCACAAAGTTAGGGAGTTTAACCACCTTTATGCTCTCAGAACATCTCAGGGTCTGAGAAAATTGAATGGGCTTTGAGATGTGCAAACAGACAGCAATTCCCTGAGGGTTAACTGTGCTTAGCACAAGAAGGAGGGTTGAGGTAAGTCCAAAGGTGTGACCCCAACTCTGAACAAGGCGAGTGCTTGCTTGGCATTCTTTGGGCTGGTCAACACAATCCTCCGCACTGTCATTTGTACGTGAAGTGAGGACACTGATAACATTTCACAGAAGTTCAAGAGATTAACGTAATGCTTGTGCAAGCTCTGAAATCCTGCCAAGCCTCCTGTTTGCCTCCAAATTCTCATCTGCCATCTTGTCCATATTTTACATCCTATGAGCACGAGCGAATATAAGGGAAGAAGGTTTTTTCCTCCTCCCACTCCCCAAATTTTAAAAAAAAGCTTTCAAGAATGAAACAGCTGTTCCAGGAGACAGACAAAGCACAGCCCTCCTCCTACCAGGCCCTGTTCCTGGGGCAGGTACACACAACCGTATGTACACACAAGCCTTGGCTGATTCACACGAGTTGACCAGAAGCCCTAATTACAAACACCAAGTGCCCAGCCTGTCCTTTGTACATGGTGCGGTACATTTGCTGCCAATGCCAGCCTGCGCAGAGCTCCCGCCTGCGCCTTCCCACACCCTCCAGCGGCTCGAGGCCGGAGTGCAGCAGTCCTTCTGCACACTGATTTATTAGCCTCACCCTGCAGTTCCCTCTGAGGTTGGGGGTGGCGGGACAGGCTCCTTTGATGACCTGCCTTCGGGGCTGAGCAAATGAGATTCATTAGGATATGCAAAAAGCTGAGAGCAAAGCAACCCTATCTTTCTGTCTGGGCATCTGAGCTCCACTGATCTGATAAGAGCACGTTGCTCCAACATGTCTGCAGAGGAAGATCTGAAGCTTTCTTCTTCCCATGCATTCCCAGATAGTCATTGCAACTAATAGACAAATAGGTCAGAATAAATAACAGCCCCCTCATTTCCCCCAGCATGTGAGTCTAGATGGCTTAAGTCAAGTGTTAATAAGAAACAAGGCTGCTGTAATAAGATGTCCTGATGCACTGCAAAGAATATGTAGCATAATAGCATCTTTCGTACAAACCTTTCACTAAAACCTTGTCATTACCCAGGCAGAAGAGACATCATTTGCATAGCGAAGCAGAGGAAAAGCCGCTTGAATGAGGCGATCCAAAAATGGAGTCATCAAGTCACTGAATTGTTCTATAAAATAATACAGTAGTACATTTTGCTTAAGTTCAGCATTTTCATAGCAGCACAATAGGCAAAGTAAAAATACTACACACCTAGAGGGAGTGATTGGTTGGAGGTAAGCCAGCCTGTACTCTATTATGGGACTCAAATAAGGCCCTGCAGTGTAACTGGGTGATGGAGAAGGAAGACCCCTATTAGAGTATGTCTTGATTATCAGCCTCTCATGCCAGGCCACGTGGCTTTTAGATGGAAATGCTGGGCTCGCCCCATGGAAACAGGGAGGCAAGGGCTGGGGCAAGAGGGACATCAGAGCAGGCAGCAGGCAAGCCTCATGGCTTCTACTCACAGTGCTTAACCTAACCCCACTGAGAGCAGAGGCACTTAAATCTCGATTATAGCTCCTTGGCTTTTTTGACAATACATTTGGCCCCTTCGCTGGAGGCATTCGAAAGAAAACAAAAGCCTTTAGTGAGCAGACATTACAAAAAGCAGCATGCTCTCTTAAACCAGGACAGAGAGGAGAACAAAAGCTAGAAAATCCAAACTTATCAGCCAGCATTTTGGCTGTTCTCTTTGGGCACGGCTCCCCACCCCACAGCAGAGCACGCTCCCTTCCGCATTTGCTCCTACCTAGTGAAGGATTTTCGGTAGCAACCATCACCATGGTATCACAGTGACACTTCTGTTCAGCGATTTTGCCAATCCCTGTGGGTTTACTGAAACACTTGTGACATTTTAGGTGCAGTGAAGGGGCAGGTGGGTGGGAAGGATGTTTCTTAAAGCACCAGCTCCTGGAATCAAGGAAGGGCAAATGCAGCACTCCACCTTTATCTTACAAGAAGCGTACAGCCCTCCTGGTTGCAGAGTGAAGCTCAAAAGCTCAGGAAACCCAGAGCGCCCTTGTCTGAGGGGAGGGAGGAGGTTTTTGCACTGTCCCCCTGATTTTGGGCGAAGAGGGGCTGAGTCACAGGATTCGAGCTCCTGGAATTGGCTGTAGCGAGATGGTTTCACTTCCTGCCTCTGACTGTCGCCATGTCCAGGTTGCAAACAGCAAGAGCAAACATTTTGAATACAATTTCCATGTTGATTTTTCAGCTATGGCTCTCTCAACACCAGCTCCTCCTGGGCCTGGTCTGTTCTTTGTGTCTTTCCTGCTGCCTGCTCCCCAGTGATGACAAACTGCGAAGCACTTCCCAAGAGTGAGAAATCCTCACAAGAATCATCTGTTGCAAGTCCTGTCTGACAAAACCGTGTCAGAGCTTTGGGGACTTTCTCTCTATTTTTAATTGAGTGCATCTTTCCCTGGCATTTCCCCCTGCTGGCTTCTGTATCCCTGCTATTATGGCGGATATTTGAAGGGAAGCAGTGCTTGTGCCGGGATGTGGAAAAGCTGTTGTTCCCACCTGATTCCCTGCAAGGATTGCTATATAAAAGGTGTGCACGGGGCATTGCTGCTGCTGGAGCGCAGGGCTTCCTTTCTGTCTTTATTCCTCCCATGCAATCAGCATTTGTGATTTAGTCCCTTCTTATCGTGGCCTTGCAGTATCACATCTTGGCTTGGTATTTAGTCTTGCAGAGGCTTGAAAAGGCAGCTTCTCCTTGAGTTTATCAGCTCAAATGGGGGACACTGCTTGATGGTGTGCCAGTGAGCTTCTGTACGATGCCTTTTATGTCTTGATCAAGTCAGCATGTCTATTTAATTAAATAGAGATGGTAATATATTGGATAAAATCTGGGGGAGAAAACATGCTACCTGACTTGAAGGGGAAGGGGGGATGGATTTGCAAACCCAATGGAGCCCAATGAGAGCTGAGGGCACAGTAGCGCAGGGTGGTTTAACAGAAGGGAAGGCAGCCGCTCTGCCAGCAGAAGCCCGTGAGCAGAGAACTATGGAGCACAAAATTAACACACTGGCTCATCAGGAAATGTTAATGTGGGCAAGATGGGGAATTGCTTCATATGGGCAAACAATCTGTGCAGAAGGGATAAGTGCGATCAAAACCTGGTATAAATCTGGGCACGTTTCTCCAAAATCTGCCCTCTACCCTCACTTTGAGGTTCAAGACAGAAAACGCAAAGCCCCGATTAAGGTGTTAAATCCTTATGGAAAAAACCCAACAAAACATTTTGCTGAAATGAAACAAAACGAAAGCATCCAACTGGGCTTTTCTAGAAATGACTAAGCCACTGCCACACAGATCCCAGGAGGGGAACCTTGCAGCTTGGAGTAAGTGGTTTGGGGTTGGACCTCCACGTTGATACACAGTTGAGGAGCCGAACAATCTACTGTATTCCCTGTTGGGTTTTTTGTCATAAAATCCACCAGCAACACTTTTCAAAGCAGGACCACTTATGTGCCTGAACTTTGCCTAATCTTCACCTTGCCTAATCTCCACTTTGCCTTTCCCCCTGCTTAGTCTGGTTCTGTCAAACCGTTCCCTGCTCTGAAGAAAGCTGACCCGTCTCCTTCAGCCATGCCACCGTCTTCAGGACTGGAGAGCCTTGGCAGAGGGAGCCTAGGCTGGGTACAGTAGGGACACTGCTCCACAGGGTCTCTAGGGCCAGGGCTGAAGCAGCAGATATTGCCCAAGGGCAGGGCTCATCTCCTCACCATATTGCAGAGGTGAAGGCAATGCTTGCCTTTCTAATGAAATTACAACCATCAGCGTTAAGTAATTTCCTAAAAACTCTGGGAAATTCCTTATTTTCATGAGCTGAATATCCACCTCAAAATATTAAACATTTTAAAACTAAATAATTCAGTGTTTCAAGAAATACAGACTCGTTATAACAACTTCATTCTCTTCAGAACAGTCCTCCTAAAACCAAACATCAACTGCTAATGAACTCATGTCCATTACAAACACTTTCATCTGCTGACCTCTCCTGAAGTTTAACCAGGTGCTTGTTCTCCCTGATCTCCACCATTCCTCGTTGCTCCCATATGTTGCCCCTAACAGAGACCTGGGACCAGCTTCACCCAGCCACCACCTCACCTCTTTACCCATCACAGCACTAAGCTGGGGCCATTTCCCCCCTTGCAGTGACAGTAAGGAAAGCCAACTCCACCTACAGCATAACTGGATGCCGAACTTGGTTCCCTTGCATTTATAGTCCTACTTGGGAGGAGCAGGAGGTCTGGCGTTACTGATGTCTTACAGTCAGAAAGACTTCCATTTCAACACCCCAGATGAGCGACTGCTTTATATCCTGCTCAAAGCCTGTCTGGATAGGGCCACAGGCAAGGTATTACATGCAGCACTTTTCAGGAAGAAGGCCAGAAGAACATTAAAAAGTAATTGAAAGGCCTGGGGGATCAGGGGAAGAAGAGGACAAGCTCAAAGAATCCAAGGAAAAAAACCTGAGGCATGGCAGTGTGTGAGTGCACTTGTCTGAGAAGACCTGAAAAAAGGTCAGTTTGAAGAAAATGAGGAAATGGTCTCTGAAAGGATTCTTTGAAACAGTAGCAATGGCAGGGAAACAGTAAATGGCAGGCTACAGACCCAACACTGTTAAAAGGAGGGACTTCAGCTGGAGGATACGGCTGCAGATCTACCACAGCACTGTCTTCCAAGTCAAGGCTGCACAAACCACTACAAGGAAAGGTTGAATTGACACGTTGCCAATGCAGAAGTAACCCTAAAAATATTAAGAACACACCGCTCCTTAAGTAGTATTTATTCTATTAAACGAATGCTTCCTTTTCATCCAGAGAGATTTCAGAATTACACAGATGGTTAAAACACATCTATAGTAGTGGTAGTAATTTAGAAATCTCTCTGGGGGAAAACAAGGTTTAAGCCTTTTTTTTCTTTTAAATGGCGGTGAGCTGGATTTTAAGGTGGAGTGAGTTTATTTCTGTCCTGGCTGCCGCAGAGAAAGCTCTATCACCCACAGATAATGCCAGATGGTGAGCCGTGCCCAAATCCATCAGGCAGAGGCCTCAAGAACGGGTTCAAAGTATAACTGGGGATTGCATCTCTTGCTTAAGGGGCAGCCAATGGAAACAAAACCAGAGTAGGTTGGATATAACCATGGTAGCACAAACCCACAGGCTGCTGCCGTGCTCCAAACAGCTCTGCAAGTGGCAGAGAAGCCTCTGACCAGCCTATGGGACAAAAGATGACACAGAGTAAGGAAACCATGTATGTTCAGTGGCACGGCTGATTTAGGGCTAGTTTTATCGAAAACCCTGCTAACTTACTGGTATATCATGAAGGTGGGTGAATGGTTACATGGTTCAACAGAGCTGATAATCCTTTGCCTGCGGTGGAGTTGCAGAAGGTATAACATTTTCTGGAGATGGTGGAGGGTACTCGCAATGCACCATATGGTCTCTCCCAGCCCTTGTGCTGCGCAGAGGCTCGTGCTCTCATGTGACACACCATTAGTGAGTCACATGCAGCAGAAAGCAATTTTATGGCCAGATCCTGCTCTTAGAAGCTATGATGACTAAACTAGCTAATCAAATCAGCATAAATTTGCAAACACCGTTTTAGCAGCTGTGACCGTAAATATCATCAGCAGAATGTGAATAATCCCAAGCACAAGATGAGTTGAGTAATGGGTTCCCAATGGGCGTTGAAGCCATCAGTCTGCTGCCTGGCAACTCAGAGGTGGGGGCGAGCGGTGGAGGCTTGATTATGATGAGCCTGAAACAGCAGATGCAGTTATCACGACAAAGCAGCTAGAGCACACGCACCAGGAAAAGAAAAAAAAAAAAAAATAG